>APFE031523407.1:35871-80120 GCA_000404065.3 Pinus taeda | reverse complement strand
CATATTCAATATTATTGAATGTATCAGGGGAAGCTATGGAGAAGGCTTTGTGGGACAACTTAGGGACTTTGTACCAATCTAAGTCTCTGGTGAATAAATTGTTCCTACGGAAGAAGTTGTATAACCTGAGGATGAAATATGGAGACTCGGTGACAGAGCATATGAACGCATTTAATACTATCGTAATTCAGTTACTATCTGTTGATATTAAAATTTTAGTTGAAGATAAGTGCATCAGTTTGTTGTGTTCTCTACCAGATTCATGGGATAGTCTAGTTATTGCAATAGGTAGCAATGCAAGTGCCTTGCAGTTTGATGAAATAGTCTCATCCTTGCTGATGGAGGAAATGAGATGGAAAAATATGGAGAGCCAGAATGGTTACACCTTGTCTGTACGAGGACAGTCCCAGAACAGAAAAAAAAATAAGTCATCGAGTGGGAGATATAAATCTAGAGGCAGATCTAAATCTCCAAGAGAACCTGTAAATGTGTTTACTGGAAATGTGGAAAGAAAGGGAACTACAAAAGGGACTCTAAATCTAAAGCTCCTAAAAAAGGAAAGGGATTTGATGATGCTCCTTCTGCAGAGGCGAAAACCACCTCAGATGAAGGTGGGGATGTGTACTTGGCTTCTTCAAGTACACACATAGATCGTGAGGCATGGTTAATTGACTCAGGTGCATCCTTTCACTTCAATCCCCATAGAGAGTGGTTCTGTGAGTATGAGAAATATGATGGTGGTGATGTCTTCTTGGGGGATGACAAGAAGGCTAAATTGTTGGTCGCAGAAAAGTAAATTTGATGTTGCAAGGAGGAAGGGTTAGAACACTTCCGGGTGTTTTGCATATTCCTACATGTTATCGAGAAATCTAGTGTCTATGCAGAGCTACTAGTCCCACTAAGATGGGTAGCTATCTTAGACACAAAGAGATTAAAGTTAGTTTCACTTTCCTTTACGAGAAATAGATAGGAGAGGTGCAAAGCATGCCAACCTCGATCTTTCACTTGGTTCTCTGCTTGTTCCTTCTCCCCCTTTGACAGATCTTTGTCGCTCCTCCCTTGACCACTCTGCTTCAAAGAGTACCTGTAAAGTCAAAGCAACATAATACCTTCAAAGTGCAGAGATCTACAATCATAAACGATATAGGACTAGATGTATATTGACCACACACAGGCATATATTAGCAAAGATACAAGAATGTGGAGGAAAACTTGAATAACTTTATGGATATAAAGATTAGATGAGAGGATTACAACACTTTGATCTGACTGAGCGTCATCCTCCTAGCATGAAAGCCCTTCTTCACCTCATGAAAAGCTTAGACCACCCAACACTATGATCTTCCACTAGGAAACCAACAACACTTCCTTACAAGATACAAGAGTATAGCCTTTGGATCTCTGGGATGAGGGATCCATATATAGATGATTGTAGGGGGGTGAGTTAGCTTCTGGGATTTTGATTATTGTCTTCTCTCTAATATTCCTTGATTCCACTTGGAGATTGATGATCTCCTACTCATCCCTGGTTGAATTCAGAGAGTCATGTGTCACAGGAGAAGTTTCTCGAAGATTTCATGATCATCCACCTTGCAAACTATCTCTGCCATTTATCTACTCTCACCCATCGCACCCTATAGAAGGGATTTTCAGTATGCATCACACTTTTTGCATTGCGCAGGTGAGATGCATCACACCCTCTACACTGAGCAGTCTGTATGGTCCAGTTTTGACCAGTTCTGAGTAGTTTTCTGTGGAGAACTTTTGGGAGATGATGTAATCAGCTGACCTTGTTCATTTAGGGTATGAAACAACACTCTTAGGGACTCAGAATCCCTCAGTTTATGGACATATGTGATTGGGGTTGCAGTGCCCAAATATGTCTATAACAATTGCCCCCTAAAGCATGAGGTCGTAGATCTTTGATGTCGGGTGGAATGGTTTATCATGAGGATCCAAGGTTTTTTCGAACTGGAAGGCTACCTGTAATAAGATACAATACAATACATTATCTTCATAAAATTTTCATGATCTAGCTGAGGTGGGAATTCCCATGCTCAGCTTTATAAATTCATTTTCATGTGCATAGGACAGAACCCGTCTATGTGGCAGACTGATGATTCTGGTAGAGCCATCATCCTTTGATTCGAATGATCATCTGTGCAACAATGATGTACATTTGATGTGTTTATTTTCCTGAATATATCGCAGCCCAGATGGATGAAGCTAGATCTGGGGTCTTCAAACTCGACCAATCTTCACCCAAAGTAGAAGTCGATCCATGTGAAAAATGTTCTGGAGTCGAACATGGAAAGACATTTCCTGATTACCAGCCAATGATGTAAGCTGTTAATAGGCACAAGAGGAATCACCGATAATGATGATGATCCTCAAGGTACTACAGTACAATTCACGTGGTGTGAAAAGGGACTTGGTGTCAAACACCATGCAAAATCTTTCGGTCGAAGGACATTGATGTAAACCTATTGTTGGAAGTGTGAAACTTGCCATTGAGGCATGCAAGATTCAAAGTACTGAAAGGGTTGTTCCTAGGTCAACTTCTTGGATAATGAGCTGTCCTCAACAAGAAGTGACCTGTCATAGGAGGGCCTTAATGAATCCCACATTTACGACACGGAATGGAGAAAATGATTTTATGGAGGTGAAAACGATCTAGTGATATAGGGTTCAGGGTGGTGGTCATGAAAGAATGGAGCGTGAATATATTGCAGTGGATGAGACAGAAGATGGGTTGGTGAATTCTCTAATTGACTTCTCTTGAACATATCAGCGACACTAAAATGGATTGGTAGCTTTCAACCCAAATATGGATGGTACGGTGGACCAATGGTAATATGACCGGTGAACGAAATAACCCAACTCAACTCAATCATGGTTATGGAGTGAAAGTGTCATGTTCAAGAGCGACTCGCTACCAATAAAGTTTCTTCAAGTTTTCTTCCAAATTTTCCATAGTCATTGCTGACCAGTACCTCTTTATTTTTGTCAAGCTTGAGGAGGATAACATATGCTTGTTTGATAATTTTCCCTTCGGGCAAACCTGTTGCTATGTTTTAATGAGCCTAGCAATAGTGAAACTCGTTCTCGTCTGCATGGACAAGTTTGTCACTATTGGTTTTAACGAGTTTAACGACAAAGATAGCTTGGTCCTTTTTCAATTTTAGAGAGTCTGAAAGGGATGGAAAGGAAACTCCAGTAATCCTTTTTTTTCATATAATCCCTTAAGTCCGAAAAACTATAAAGCAATACGAAAGGGATGAATTTTCAATAGTTTTAATGAGCTGAACAAGACAAGCACTCGATATTTTTGTGTAATAATCCCTCAGGTCCAAAAATATTAAAATATAGAGGAGGGATATCACTCTCGGTAGCTTTAACGAGATGGAGAGGCCAACTTCTTGGCAATATTTTCATATTTTATGTCAGGTGAAAAGATCTTAAAGGAGACTCGTTTTTCGAGGAACAAGTGATATTTTCAAGTAGCTATTGATTCCAGGTAAGGTTTGGAATTCTCCAATCACGATAGTGTCACAAGGATGGCTAACAGAATCACTCTTCGCAACTATTCCTCAAAAGGGTAAACAATCAAGCAGAGGCATATGATCGGCCAAACAGAGTGGAGGTGATGGTAAGAACACGACCAGGGCTCAAAAGGCTGATGATAATGCATTCACAATGGTTATTTATCGGAGCTTGGTTCATTTTTTAATGAGCTTAAATTTTGGGGGAACATTTTCTCATTTTTTATGTTTAATTTTTAACGAGCTTGAACTTCGTATAAAAATTGCTCATGTCAGTCGTATAATAAGGATGTCTCACTGATAGGTTCAATTTTTAAAAAGCTTGCACCATTCGAAAATTTGCTCCGCTACCTTTCGCATGCAAGCTAGGAATGACCAACTACTATCCTAGGGGTTAATTAACTACTAAGGTTAGGTAGGAAAACTTCTTCCTTTACTTCGCTCGTGCCATTCGACCCCTACAAAGGTGAACGGTCGATTTGACCAGTCACCTAACCTAAGCAGTCAAAGTCAGCAAAACTATGGGGTTAGCATTACGCTGGCTGCTTTTCACTTGCCTGCAAAAGGGTCTACATGCCCCCAGGTATAGTGAAGTAGAGTTTCCAAGTTACCCTTCATCTTGTAGACAAAACATTTGTTTTCTTGCGAAAAGCCTACCTTCTGTCGGAGGCATCTTATTCTGGTTTAATCACATTTTCCTAAATGGATGGGTGTATCAGACTAGTCATATATCCTTTGCAGAAATCTACCTTATACCTGAAGTTTTCCTACCAAAGAAGACCAGGGTGCAGGCCCCCTGGGTTTCATTCATGGCCACTGAATTACTCACGTTCTTCAAGTGGATGGACTGGAGATTGATGATACATTCCCTGCATGAAAAGACCAGTTAGGGATGGAATTTGACTATTAGCTATGTGTGAGCCAGGGAATGAAAGCTGGTCTATGAGCTGGACCACTTTGCCTTCATATGGAAAGCACATTACTCGAAAGAGTGAGGAGACAATGGCTCCCATGCTATAAATATAGTCACACCCAAGGAGTAGATTATAATCTAAAGGTCCTTATACTACCATTACGTTCAGATACACGGTTTTCCTCAACCTTTTGACTTTTGTCTGGTATGGATTCAGATGGTTTATCTTCAATGGTAGATGCTTCGACTGACCACAAAGTTGTGTTGGTCAGATTTTCAACTAGCGATGGACTCGGCAAGAGTTTCTTGTACCCAAGAGGAAGCCATAGCGGTGAAGCAAGACGATTATCCAAGAATCTTTTAGCTTCGTCCAGGAAGGGACAATGGTGGACAAAATGATTGCCTTCACACAGTTTGCAAGGAAATTTATATTTTCCTTTCTATCCAGAGACTTCGTTTTCGCTAGTTGACAATGTACTCTCAACATGATCATCATAGGTTGACAACGCCGTATTGTGCAAACGAGGAGACCAGTCCTTTAAGATCTGAGGGATGCAGGGACAATCTCGATGATAGTGGTCTCCTTTGCAAATGACACATGGAGATTTCGGTTTCGATGGTGCAGTGTGTGGATTTTCGCTAGATGATGCACGGTTTCCCCTTTTTTCCTTTGGCTCCTTCTTTTTCTTCTCCTTCTCCTTCCCTTTCTTCTTCTTCTCAGTTACTTGGTCTTTAGCTTTACCATCTTTACCAAGTGAAGAGGAAGGAGGGGAGGGAGAAATGAGCCAGGCAGAAGGCTGGGGGGTAACCCTAGTATCATCTAGTTGCTGATTTTATTGCTGAGGAACCACAATGGTTTGAACGACAAAGGTCGAGAAGAGCCATATGGGCAAGCCGATTGTCAGTCCTGTGAGGGACAATGTGGCCATATGAGGTGCACCAACATCTCCCCAAGAGGAGACAGGACTAGTATTTCCCCTAAGGGGAAATCCTTGGTTCGTGGACTCCATTTTTCTCAACCTAAGACCAACGAGGGAATAGTGACGTTATTCCAATTAAAATAAATTTTAGATGCTTTGACACAACTTGCTTTTTCAATTTTTAAGAGTCGAGAAAAAAAAGATGACCCTAGTCGCCTTCAATTTTTAATGAGCCTGAAGTGACAAGTGCTCAGATGGACCTTTTCCTTTAAGGAGTCTAAAAAGGAACGAAAGAGACTACTCTGGAAATCTAGATAGGGGGATTACCAAACCAATCGCAAAACTGCAGAATACTTTTTACAGTATGGTAGTCAATCTTCTCGAATGTTGTGTTTAGTGCATTTTGATCGATAGGGCGAGAGACACGACTTCCTAAGGATAAAGGATATAGCCTATTGTGGTCTCCCAACATATACTTGACGGTACGTGGGAGCACAAGTCCGTACTGGCACTTTTCGTCTCAAAGAGGAGGAATCACCCAACCAGCAATGAAAGTGATAATTACTAGGCTTTACGACGTTGGAATATGTCTCTAGCCTAGATTTCTAAATGTTGTGTGTTAGGTTCCAAAGCGTTTTTATGTTCATTGAATTTATTTTACAGTTGATCTTTCTTAAGAAGTTTTCCTTTCAGTTTCACCACGTGATGTAGATATATAAATCGTAAAATGCAATCTAAGATGATAAATAGTCATTTAATCTTCATTTTGCAATGAAAATCCTAGCTACTAAGGAAAGAGAAGCGGAATTCTTTCAACAAAGAGCAGAGAGCACACACTAGATGCACTGTCCTAAATCAAAATCAACAGGTAGTCTAAATGCAAATGCACATGCATGTATTTGTTTTCACTTTCTTAATGTTTGAATGAAAAAATGAATGTTAAGTACAAATATGGATCGTTTCAAGCGACAGTACTAACGATTTTTTCTTCAAAATATGAAAGGAAGATAATGATGACACTTTGCGATTTTGAATTGAAAACTGCTTTCGACACTTGAAAAACTACTAATTCAAATCAAATACAAGAGTAACATTATAATTGACCATCAAGAACAATAGGATTCTTTCCTTTGACTGAAAAAGACACTTGCGACACTTTCAAATCAAAAGACGACAACTTGATTACGCTACTTCTTTGTAAAAGAGGACCGTAAATGGCGAACAATACATAAAAAAATTTACAGTTCTTTATAATATGCAGGCTGAATCATGTAAAGGAAGGGAGTTTCCACAGAGGTATACTGATCACATATAGCAAAACTCCTAAATAAAGTTGAAGAGAGTGAACACAAAAACCAAAATCTAGAAGTAGAAGAGGTCTTATCTGATCATCGCACCTGTAACACAGGGAAAGTACGATGCATCTCACCTACTACACACGAGAGGTGCGATGCATCCATATTCCCAAGAGGAGAAGGTGAGATGGTCTAGAGACGAGACTTCAACTTGATTTTGGGTCACAATTTGTAGCTTAGTTCAGGGATATAAGCCGAGCAAATGACAGTCAGTAAATGCAAATCACAGGGGCTGATCTAATGAGGCTACTAGAGCAACCACCAGGGCAATTAGGATGTTTGTAAATCAATTGTTCAATTTATAAACAAAACCCAGAGATAGACTGAAGAAACATTGATCTACTTTGCACTTGCATAGCAAATGCAGTTCGAAGGCTATCTGGCTTGACTTCAGGCTCTGTCTGTAAGTTTATAAAGAAAACAAATATAGACAAGCAACAAACTACTCGCTTTCCAGCGGAGTCGCCATTTTGTTATCGGGAAATCTAGTGTCTATGCAGAGCTTCTAGTCCCGCTAAGATGGGTAGCTATCTTAGAAACAAACAGATTAAAGTTACTTTCGCTTTCCTTTACGAGAAATAGATAGGAGAGGTGCAAAGAATACCAACCTCGATCTTTCGCTTGGTTCTATGCTTGTTCCTTCTCCCCCTTTGACAAATCTTTGTCACTCCTCCCTTGACCACTCTACTTCAAAGAGTACCTGTAAAGTCAAAGCAGCATAATACCTTCAAAGTACAGAGATCTACAATCATAAACAATATAGGACCAGATGTATATTGACCACACACATGCATATATTAGCACAGATACAATAATGTGGAGGAAAACTTGAATGACTTTATTGATATAAAGATTAGAAGAGAGGATTACAACTCTTTGATCTAACCCAACGTCATCCTCCCAGCATGAAAGCCCTTCTTCACCTCATGAAAAGATTAAACCACCCAACACTATGATCTTCCACCAGGAAACCAACAACACTTCCTTACAAGATACAAGATTCCAGCCTTTAGATCTATGGGATGAGGGATCCATATATATAAGATTCCAAGGGGGTGAGTCAACGTCTGGGATTCTGATTAGTGTCTTCTCTCTGATTGTCCTTGATTCCACTTGGATATTGATGATCTCTTACTCATCCTGGGCGAATTCAGAGAGGCAAGTGTCACAGGAGAAGTTTCTGGAAGATTCCATGATCATACACCTTGCAAACTATCTCTACCATTTGTCTACTCTCGCCCATCACACCCTACAAAAGGGATTTTCAGTATGCATCACATGTTTTACACTGGGCAGGTGAGATGCATCGCACCCTCAACACTAAGCAAACTGTATGGTTCAGTTTTGACCAGTTCTGAGCAGTTTTTTGTGGAGAACTTCTGGGAGATGATGTAATCAGCTGACCTTGTTCCTTTAGGGTATGAAACAACACTTTTAGGGACTTGGAATCCCTTAGTTTGTGGCCATATGTGATTGGGGTTGCAGTGCCAAAATATGTCTATAACACTACATTAGCCAGAAATTTGATTTCAAGCAAGCTAGATGATGCAAGTGTAAAACAATGTTCGAGAAGGATACCTGCAAGATGGTTCGACAGGCACTCATATTGATGCGGTGAGTTTGGATTGGAACTTTGTACAAGCTGCAAGGATAGATGTTGGAGAGGTAAATCCCCTCTATGGATAGAGGCGATCCCTACTAGCCTAGAACGGGTCTAGCAACAACCAAGAAATGCTATCACGCAAGTTCCTAATTGCAAATAAAAGGTAGGTGATGAAGACCTACTTGAGTTCCAACACTTTTGTTTGCAGAAGAGATGTCGCGCACGTTCCTTTGCCTTGGCTAGCCACAATCCTCCACTATCCTCGTGAATGGATACCTGCACACAAAGAGAACAACACAAACACAAGCGTGAAATCTAATATATGCAATTATACATCGGTGAAGAAGGATATAATTCAACATTAACCATTACAAGTACAATGAGAATGGAACCATAATGATAGTCATCTATTATTAATAATCAACAAAGGAGAATACAACCAGCGTCCTGACGTCAAGTCCTCCTTTGGCTGGGTGCTCAACTGCACAAGTCTTGCAAAGCTTGAAGGAATGAGGGACAAGCTCTCTCTCTCTTTGGTGACAAGATCTCCTTACTTAGGTAAAGCCTTATGGACACAAGGAAGGCTCTTGCAACTCTAATCTCTTGATATCTTCCTTTCAGCACAAGTATTGCCACTAGAATCAGAACTAGCTTGCTCAAGCCATGGAGACAAGCTTTTATAGAAGAAAAGGAAGAGATAAGGTCAATTACAACAATAATGGATTTGGCTCCATCACTTGGAAAATTCTATGGAATGATGGAAAACTACTTCCCATTCAAGGAGATTCGAAGCCAAACCATCCTCACTTAACTTAGATTTGGTTGGTGAATGAGTTGGATAGAATTTTCGGAGGTTGATTAGTTCAAAACTTTGCCCAAAAAGGTTGGCGCGATTGCGACTCTGGGACAGAGTGCTAATGGCGTGCCCCTTTTATAGGATTTTCCCCATTGGCGCGGGCATAACACAGTGGATCAGTGCTAATGTAAAAAGGGTTGTTTTTAAGGGAAAAGAGCAGGAGATGTCTTCAGGGCATATGCAGCTCATGTTCAAAGGTGAATGATGCAAGTGGGTTCAAGTCTTGTCACTTTTCACAAGTCCCGGAATGAGTCCTCCAAGATGCGGGAGAGGGGTAACAGGGACGGTGACAAACGGTGACAACTTACTGTGTAACAGATGCCCCCTAAAGCATGAGGCCCAAGAGAGAGAGGGGTGAAGTGCTTTACAATAACATGCATGACTGAAAACACTGCCGCCAGAGAACCTGCGAAAAGAAGTACAACTGATATCTCAAGTACATGATATATGCGGTACGGGCACAGCCATCCATAACAGAGTATATATAAAATCTGGATCCCAGGTATGGACGTAGCCATCCAATGAGGATCAATAAATAGACTCAGGCATGGTCGCAGCCATCCAATAAATGAGTCATGTAATGATTACAATAATCCACAAAATGCAGCCCGGATTCCAATATGCACAATCCAGGGTCTTGCGCTCCAACTTGACTCAAACATAGTACAAGTTCAAGCATGTGAATACAGGAGTCGAAGTCGAACATGCATGAACATCATCTGATTACCAGTCAATGATGAAAACTGTTAACAGACGTGAGAGGTACCACCAATAATGACGATGGTCCTCAAAGTACTATAGGTACAATCCACGACGTGTGAATCAATGAGCCGGTGTCGAACACCCGTAGAATCATCCGATCAGAGGCCAATGATGAAAACCTCTCATCGAACATGAAGAACCTGCCATTGAGGCATGCAGGCTCCAAGGTACCTGAAGGGAGTCTCTAGGTCATCTTCCTGGATAATGAGTTGAAGTCGACAGGAAGTGATCTTGATCGAAGGTGGGCCATAATGTTTCCCACATCATTGACACGAGACAGAAATGGATAACATGTTTTGTGTGAGATATCAGAGGGAGGTTGAGTATTCTGCAGAGGTCAACTTCTCTTGAACATATAGGCGGCACAACGACGGATTTGGCAGTATTTGATGTCAAATGATCAAGGGTCATGACGACAAGACGATGAGCAGATGAATGGTCAAATAGGATAACCCAAACCCATGGAGGCAAAAGTGAAGCGAGATGAGATGTCCCCACCCAGACACGAATGCAGAAAGTGTCATGTTCAAGAGCGACATACTGCCAATGGCGACGATTATGATTCCTTTATTCCCCCACCATTTATGGCGAGTACCCTGATTATTTTTGGATGGCAAGCTTGACAGGGGTAGCATATGCTTGAATGGTGCCATTACGACAGAATACAATGTCATTAAAGTTTTAACGAGTCTGACAAAGGAAAAACTCGACGTCTTTTCATATTTAGAGAGTTTGAAAAGACAGCAAAAAGAAAACTCCAGGGGTGTCCCTTTTCGTAAAGTTGTGTCTCTCGAGCCCGAAAAAGTATAAAACGATGCTCGAAAGAACCGCCCGATCATTACGACCGAGGAGTACTTTTCGTAAGTAGTGACATCGACCCGAAAAAAGTAAAAAAACGACCGATATCACGTCATTTCTTTCCCATTAACGAACCTGAAACGACAAAGGCTCGACGATATTTTCATTCTTTATACGGTCGGAAAAAGAGTTTAAAAACGACCGCCTCTTATTTACGTTTAACGAATCAAGAAGAGTAACTCTCCAATGTTTTCACATTTAGCGAGTCAGAAAAGAGCTAAAATATGACTCCATAGTGACTTTTTTGTGTTTCTACCGAGTCCGAAAAAGTATAAAATACAACTCGTTTCACCATCGAAGTTGCGTAAAAGACCTGTCACTGCACAAGAGGCAAATGTAAAACCCATTTTCGACCAAAAATACATTAAAATATTCAAAAATAACCTTTCTAAACCCAAAAAATGAGTTAAAAAGCTTATAAATAGGGTGAAAATGTGAAAATAGAATTACTTTTACTTTTTACCTCTTGAAGAGTGAGAAGGGTCTGTTTGGGAAGCAAACTTCAGGTGGCGAATATAGCCAATCCTTACAACCATTCGCGATCTCGTCAGCTCCAGGTAAGAGGCGCACAGCTCTGTGGTTCCTGAAAGTGGAGTAGAAAATCTAGTGGTCTCTGGAGAGAAGACCCTGCTGTGGCATCAAAAGCTTGGACATATTGGAGAGAAGGCCCTTCAAATACTTCATGGTAAATGTATGGTAGAAGGTATGAGTAATAACTCTCTGGATTTTGATTTCTATGAAAATTGTGTATATGGGAAGTAGAATTGGGTGTGTTTCCCCTCTGGTGATAAAAGGGTGGAACAAATATTAGAACTTGTGCACAGTAATGTGTTTGGATCTGTGAAGGTTCCATCACTGGGTAATTCTATGTACTATGTATCATTTATAGATGACTTCTCAAGGAATACGAGGATATATTTCCTTAAGAATAAATTTGAAGTCTTTGATAGATTTAAATAATTTAAGGCTCTAGTGGAAAACCAGATAGAGAAGAAGATAAAGGTGTTGAGCATTGATAATGATGAACTGTTTTACAGCAAGGAATTTGAAGAATTTTGTAAGAAGTGTGGTATAGCCAATAGATGACTACTCCATACACACCTGAGAAAAATGGAATTGCAGAAGGAATGAATAAGATGTTGATGGAAAGGGCAAGAATCATGCCAGTGATGCCGGGTTAGGATAGGAATTCTGGACAAAGATGGTGGAGACAACATGTTACTTGGTCAACATATCACCTTCATCAGCGTTGGAGGATAAGACTCCACGAGTGGTATTAACTGGTAAGAAACCCTCTATTTCACATGTGAGGGAATTTGGATGTGATGCATATGTACATGTTCCAAAGGAGAAACGAACCAAGTTGGATAGTAAATCTTAAAAGTGCATCTTTATTGGGTATAAGGATGGTTTAAAGGGTTATAAGCTTTCGAACCCAATCACATAAAATGTTGTGTACAGCTGAGATGTGGTGTTCAGAGAGGTAAAAGATGTTATTAAACATGAAGTCCAACCAAAGGAACGTGAGAAGATAGAGTTCGAGCTTAAGGAGGAAGAATTAGACTCTATCGCAGAGGAGGAATCAGAAGATGAAGAGCCATAAACTCTGGGTGTGAGAAGATTAGTTCGAGAAAGAAGGCAACCAAAAAGGTATAGTCTATCTGCTTTTCGCTCAGATTTTGATTTATCTATTATAGATGAGGATCCCAAAACTATGAAAGAAGCAACAGATTTGGAGAATGGAAAACTCTAGAAAGAGGCCATGGTTGATGAAACGGCATCTTTGCACAAAAATGAGGCTTGGGATCTGGTGGAGTTGCCGGCTGAAAGGAAGCCCATTGGTAGCAAATGGGTGTTCAAGAAGAAGATAAATTCAGAAGGAAAGGTGGAGAAATACAAAGCTCAGTCGGTAGCAAAAGGTTATTCCCAGGTGTCGGTAATTGATTTTGGTGATATTTTTTCTCCTGTTGCCAAGGTAACTTCTATTAGATTACTTTTATCTATTGCTCTTACTTTTGATTTTGAGGTAGAACAGATGGATGTGAAGACAAAATTTCTTCATAGAGATCTGGAAGAGGAAATCTACATGAAGCAACCTGAAGGCTTTGCAGTGAAGGGTAAGAAAGAACTAATATGCAAGTTAAAGAAGTCTCTGTATGGGTTAAAACAATCACCAAGGATGTGGTATCAGAAATTTGATACATTTATACGGGGACTTGGCTTCATCAGAAGTAAAGAAGATTACTGTGTGTATTTTGAATTAATTGGTGACCGTGTTATTTCTCTGGTCTTGTATGTGGATGATATGTTGCTAGTTGGAAATGACAAAGAAATTATCCATGATTTGTTCTCCAAACTCGACATGAAAGATCTTGGTGCTGCAAACTGTATTTTGCGCATGGAATTTAAAAGAGAACGGGAAAAGAAGAAGCTCTAGTTAAACCAGAGGAATTATGTCAAGGCAATACTATAGAGGTTTAATATGCAGGATAGTAAACTGGTGAAAGTTCCCATTCCTGTAGTTGTGAGGTTATCTGTTGAATAGAGTCCCAAGACACAAGAAGAGGAAGAGGACATGTCATGTGTTCCATATGCAAGTGCAATCGGTAGCCTGATGTATGCAATGGTCTGTACTAGACCAGACATTACACATGCAGTGGCAGTATTGAGTAGGTTTATGTCAAAACCAAGGAAGGAGCACTGGACAACAATGAAGAATATTTTCAGGTATCTGTGTGGCACTAGTGATTATGGTTTGTGCTACCAAGGAAGACTAGGATTGGACAGACTGTTGGATATTTGTGGCTTTGTTGATGTAGACTAGGCTGGAGATCTGGATCAGAGAAGATATAAAAGTGGGTATGTGTTTAACCTATTTGGAGGTGTAGTCAGTTGGATGAGTAAGAAATAATATGTAGTGGCACTATCAACTACAAAGCTAAAATACATGGCAGCCACTCATGCAAGCAAGGAAGCAGTTTGGTTGCAGAGATTGTGTTCAAGTATGGGGTTAGTACAGGGAGCTATAAGGATAGACTGTGACAGCCAAAGTGCAATTTTCTTGGCAAAGAACCCTGCTTATCATTCAAAGACAAAGCACATTGATGTTCAGTATCACTTTGTGAGGGATATGATAGAAGACAAAAAGGTGTTGCTGGTAAAGGTGGACACTTTGAAGAATACTGCAGATGCATTGACAAAATCTATGAGCTCTAAGAAGTTCTCTTGGTGTAGAGAAACAATGGGCATTGCAGGGATGGATAAATGACTAAGCTCTCTTGTGGCCCCCTGTTGAAAGAAAACAACAAGTGGGAGAATGTTGGGTTGTGTTATATCCTTTCCACGACTAGGCCACGTAGTTAATCAGGGGGTTAGAGGGGGGGCGGAGCCCCCCCTTCGTTGTGTCGATTACATAGCGAGGGGGTCAAAGGGGATTTGATGAGTGCAGGTACCCCGCTCTATGGGGTTCGGGGCAGTGCCCCATAATATTTTTTTTTTTGGACCCTATGTTAGGTTGGGTGGACCTACATATGGATTTTTTCATGATTTTTGCACATGGTTTTGGATGCGATGGTTTTAGGTCCATGGTTTTGAACGCGATGGTTTTCGGTCCATTGTATTGGATACTTCAGCATGTATAAATATGTATTGTAACATTGAAAGGAACATAATGAAAAATCAAGCTGGTAGTCTCAGTTTTGGGATTGAGGGGAAATATTTGTGTATATGTGTTTTATGTATTATGCTCTCGCATTGTTTATTTTTTGTGTTATAGAATTCGTATGCAAGTAATTTTTTTACGAGGTTAAAACCTACAGTCTGTAACTATGGATTTGAGTAGTTAAATTATTCGACAAAATATTTTCCTAATTCATAATATAACCATCAGAAGGAGCCTCTATTAATGGTACCCATTCTTCTCAAAACTTCTATGTATTAGGGTAACGTATAAATGACAAAATAGCAACAATATGAGAGAAAGGGAAAACAATAGAAGCTAATAAATACATACCCCTGTCTTCACTCTTGTGCTTGTTTGGGTCTGTTCTCCATTCTCTGATAAGCTATGTTGGGTTCTGATTCTCATGCTTAAACATCTAGACAAACAGAGTATCATATTTTTTCTGTGATAGCGGAAAATGATACATTTTCCTCAAATCCTCGGCCTTGAATGATCCTATGATTGTCCTTTTTGGAGTTACAATTTTTTTTTTCTATAATATCCTGATGGTCACTGAACCATCTCACTATATCTATGTAGGGTAAGGTTTTGGGACGAGAGGCAATTCTATGCCAAAATGAATTGGCCACATCATTCCATATAGAGCTAACATCTGGAGTGGTCGCATCTGAAGTAGCACTTTGCTTCTAAATTACCCTTGGGTTTTCATTGTCGAACAATTTGTATATGACCTCCCAAGAGGAGGACCTTGTCTCTAGAATGCATGTAATATCTGTAAATAATGGTGACATCTCGACAACTTCTTTAGGAGGCAAAATTGTCTGTGACTGAATTTCAGATTTCTTCTTTACCTTGATAATCCTTGACATTTCCTTTAACTGTTACTTATCAGAATTTACCTATTAAAAATAAAATACATATGAGTCGCAAGAAATCGTGAATGAAAAGAGTATTTTCAATTGAATGTGAGTTTTAATGAATAAATACTTCTATATTACATCAAAATCATAACAAATCATTTTAAACCTTGAAACTATAAATCACACAGTGTGGCCATTTGATTTTCAATTTTTTTTCATGTGGCTTTGACACCTGTCGCTGTATTTGAAAATCACTTTTCAGCAAAAATTTAGCAGTGTTTTGGTATTTGATGATATGAATAGAACCTTGCAACATGCGAAATCTAACATTGCAAGTCATTTGATTGTTAGAAAATCAAAATGTAGGATGTTCGATATCAAAGTTTCAAGACTTGATGGAACGTGATATCGACACATAACAGATTGCGATATCAGTTTATGTTACTTAAGATAATGTGTTATTGCTATTGGAAATAACTTATGGTACTTACTTTGAAATAGTCGATGTCGATAAGCCAATTAGTTCTTCATGCGGAGTTTTGTGTGGGGCCAATTTTTATAATATTTCTGTTTATTTATGTAAAAGGGCCTTTTAAAACATTGATAATTATTTTCAAAGCTTTTACAATAGGAACATTGTTCTCGAGTTTTTTAGACTTGCATATTATTTCCTAAGAAACTTGCATATTATTTCCTTAGAAACTATGGAAACGATTTCAAGTCTAAAGAAAAAATTACATTTCGTTATATATGCTTTTGAAATAAATTTTTGTTTTATTCATTAAAAAGGTAAAAATATGAAAATCATCCTATTTTGTTAAAACAAGAAAGGATTATTTCCTAAAAATTTAAAGGGTTCCCATTATTTCTTCTTCTCAGTCTAAGGATAATGGGGTTTGTTGAGTATTACGACAGGGTTATCAACATGGAACACTAATGTAATTACCTCTCATATAAATGTATCATATCATTGCCACATATTGCATTGATTGTACTAAATGTAAGTTCTTTTTCTTTTCCTTGGGTATTCACATGGTTCGTATGTATCTCAGTACTTATCCTAAACCAAGGTAAGACCTACCAATCTCCCATAAGTGACTTTGCATCCCTTCACATGCTCCTCACACACCTTATTACACTTGATATTATCTAACATTAGGAACCAGAGGTTCTCGATCCAATGTCAGATAACCTTTTATGGATTTTCAGCAAACCTTAACTGTGCGCTCCACTAATTTATGTGTTCAACTGTTGTAGCGTGGGATCCTCCTGCAGTGTATCCCACAGGCCCATTGCCTAAGTGAAGAGTTGGTCACAACCCTGAACTCTGACAGTAAGGCAAGCCATGAATTATTTTATAGTTGCTCCTCTTTGTTCCTGAACTTGCAGTGGTGTAGTCGGCTACAACTTCAACTGCAGCTCATCTATTTGCATTTCAAGATTGAAACTCACCTTATTGACCTTTTCCTTTGACATGTGCACTACAACAACCAATTTCTTCACTTTAGTTGAAGCGTCTACATCGTCAGGTATATTTAGCTCAGGTACGCACTTGCAAGCTTACTCAGTTACTGTGACTAGGGTTTGGCGCTATGCCTGAAACTCATCTTGTTCCTCCAATGCCTGAGTTTTTTCTATGAATAGCTACTCATTGTTGAATTTAAACTCATTGACAACAGTGAGCGCGAATTGTTATTTGACCTTTCGCTCATATGAGACCCCCTAATATAGCACATGAAGATTCGAGAGCGGCAGTGCGGCAAGCATCAATCCCATATCTTTCACTATGTTGAGCACCGCACGATCCTTGTCTGATTCCACACGGACTAACCCCTATCGTAAAGGAAAGACTCTCAGATCTAGACTCCATTCAATATTTATGACTGCACTACTTCACTGGGCGAGGCTCACTTGCATGCTGCTCGCCTTCTCAAAATCCATCAGAATCATGTTTGCTTGGATTTTTAACTCGAAGATATCCTTCTAGATGCCTCCTAGCATCTACACATATTGCTGCTCAAATTATTGTAGTACCTCTCTCATTGTGTCCCATATCTTGTCGCTGATCTCATTGCGATCACCTTCTATCACTACCAAGGGATCCAGATGTGTCTACTTGTCAGACTTATGCTTCTTTTATTGGCCACCCATCTATTCTTGTCTGCATTTCTTTAGAATGAATAGAGTGTTATACTCCTCACCGCCCCCTCCTCCCTGCTTTGAAAGTTCTTGTCCATTAGTGCAGTGCGTAGCAAACTTTACGCTCTCCTCAGAATCATTTTGTTCTTTCTCTAACTTCTCTTTAGCATCATGCTCGTCCTCTATTTGTGCCTTCTCTATAGATGCATTAGCAACCTCCTTCTTCTTTTCCTCGGCTAATGTGTGCAAAAATTTCTGAGTGGCTTCCTTTCACTTCTACAAATTAGAGCTCTTTGCACCTTTGATGGTTCCCACCTCCAGTGTTTTAGGATCATGCCACTATGGCAGCCAATACCCTATAACTTCCTGCATATTCATCTCAAACACTAAATAGGGAAGTAAATTCCACATTCCTTCTGCGTCCTTCCATGCACGGATTGAGATGTTGTGAAAGTTAGCCTTAAAATCTACATAGGTTGTTAATTTCCCAAACAAGGTTGGGGACAACCTTGGCCACTGATTGATTACCATTCAAAGGTCCATCTCTATTAGGACCCAAAAATCTTTGTTTCCTTAATGCGTGCCGCATCCTTTGTGGCCTAGAGCGAGGTGAACCTCGCGGCCTCAAGAAAATCTTCCTTGTGCGAGGAAACTGGCTATCCTCCGGTAACCTCCATGCAGCTAATAAAATCAACAGTAGAAGCCAAGAATAATGAAATGGATTACTTTCTTCTTAGCCTTTCAGCAGTTTGCGAGGAACTCCTGGAAGAGATACATCGATCAATTATACTGTACATCTTTTGTGCATTGTGCAACAAGTGATACAACTGGTGTTGGAACTTCATCAACACGACACTTTCTCATAATGTTTCCTGTGAGGATCTCGGTAATGAGTTGGACTACCTAGTCTTGTATTGATAGAACTGAGTATCCTCATGACTTCTTCACAAGACCATACTCCTTTTTTATTTGATTATCTAGCTCCGTTTCCCTTGTTTTTCCTGCAAATTCCTTGGTAGGCTTCGCTCCTTTATGGGGCAGCATCATTACCCTATGGATCAACATAACTTTAATTGGAATAGGCTTCCCTAGCCATAGAATATCATCATGCATTAGTGTGACAAGCTGGTGCACATAGACCATATTGATATGGGAGCGGTGATAGTAAAATACTAATAACATATTCAGCACCCCCGACTGCTCAACGTCGCTGACCTACTTCACAGGTTCTAACTATGTAACTCTTGTGTCATCATAGTATATCTTCATCATATACTTATGGGTCACCATATGAGGAAATGTTTCCTAATCCGCGATGTTACAGTCCTCCAATTTCAATAGTAGGATACATGCAAGCTTAGGTCATTCAAATGTGAACTGCTCCGGCAGCAGGGGAGTGGATACCCTGAATTTTCCCGAATCAAGATCCTTGGTCACTTTAGTTTTTCCCTTCCATGGAGGGATGTACTCCGGTAGCATAGACATAGGCTTGGGCCCCTCAGCATTTACTTCTTCGATGCCTTTGTACTTATCTTCCTTAAAATCCACTATTTTTTCTAGTTGCTTGTCCTTTTTCTACTTCAGTTGTGGCTCTATATGCATTTTCAATGATATTTGCACTGGCATCGAATTCTTTTGTTTTTCTTTCATAGCTGGTTTCTTTTATTTTGTCAGAGTTCGTTTCGTCCTAGAAGACCTTGGCACCATGGGCGCAACAGGCATGGTCTCCATACTAGATTCTTTGGGACCTGGCGTGTCAGACACAACTGCCTTTGAATTGAGGGATTCGGTGGGGTTAGTGTTAGTCATTCTTTCAACGAATTACTCTTGGGTTGTTGCAGAACAATTCGTAAATGAGGGGCACATCACAAACTCTTCCCATAATGCTCGACTCATATGTGTCTGACAACAAAATTCTGCAGCAACTCTTAGAGTCCAAAGTTTTCTCTATTGGACCAGTATGTGTAATTTGTAGGGTGATTTGAATTCAAATCTAACTATTCCCCCAAAATTTTGATAATAAATGCTACTTTGGTGGTATATCTTCAAAACAAATTTCCTTAATTTCTACCTCCTTGCTCCTCTAACCACTTTGTAGCCATCACATCATGAATAATAACTCCAATGGTCATTTTCCTCCTGGGTTGTGTAGTACCTTCCCCCATGGCGCAATGTCCGGAGTGTAGCTTCATCTAGTGCATCCTCATCAATCTTCATGCATCCGGGTCATTGGCTTGTCCTCCAAACTTGGCAGTGTAGTTTATAGTCCCACACTTCCTTGCAATTGTCTGGAGCACTAAGACTGTCATGTTGCCATATTGTCATTGTGCAGGATCCCCCGTATATATCTTCAACCTACTCCCATTCACTTTTCCCAGGAAGGGATCCCCATTTAGCTTCATGAGGTGAACTACGCCACCATCCATAATTTCCTTCACAATATATGGTCCTAACCAATGCATCTATAATTTAACCAAAACTTTAGTGAACTTACTATCATATAACAATAAAAAATCATCTACCTGGAATGTGCGAAGCTTCATATGGCAATCATGCCATGCTTTTTTGCATTCCTTCTATACTTGTTGGAGGAATCTTGCCAAAAAGCGATCCGCCTATAGCTCCACGAGCTTCGCGAGCCATTCTTTCAAGGCCTCATGATCTTCCATATCGGTCAACACGACTATGTGTAGAGTAGGCACAATGTATTCCATAGGCATTATTGCTTCGACCCCATAGACTAATATGAATGGAGTTTGGCTTGTTAACTTCTTGTAGGTTGTCCTATAGGCCCATAATGCTATAGGTACGTACACATTCCAATCATTTTGTTGTGTGTTATAGATCTTTGTCAGTGCTTTCTCCAAAATTTTGTTAGAAGCTTTGACTGTCCCATTTTCTTACGAGTGATATGGTCTACTCTTCTAATGGTAGACTTGGAATTCATATGTCAACACATTAATCATTTCATTTAGAAAGTTCATACCCCTGTCACTCATCAAAACTTTTGGGCATCCAAACCTTGTTAAGACCTATTCAAACAAGATAATGTAGTGCACGCCCATTTTCGTTCTAGGGGATGAATTGGCCCAATAAAATCGATCACCCACTTCTCGAATGCTTGCAAATATACTTGAGGATGTAGCAATAGCTCACCCCTTTGTGACGTTCTTTTAGTCCTTTGACATGCATCTCACGCCTTACAATATGCTTTGGAATCCTTGTGCAATGTCGGCCACCATAAACCTACATGTAAAATATTTTGTGCGGTTCCTTTTCCTACATAATGGCCTCTCACAGCTCCCCCATGAGTGTCGATGAGAATACTATCACGCTCAAAGTTCGGCACATATCTTTGTAATATTTCATCTACCCCCATTTTGTACAAATTTCCCATAATGGTGAAAAATCGGTTGCACAAACCACTAATTATTTCTTCTGTTGATTTTTATATCCTGCAGGTGCCATCCCTATAGTTAAGAACTAAATAATGTCAGTAAAATGGTCGCCAGCTACAGGTACCGCAAAGAGCTATACATTGGGCAACCCTTCCTCCAGATTGTTGGGTTCTTCGCATGCTTCAGTTCTCGACATAGGATCGAGTTGAACATTCAACTTTGTCAGATTCACAATGACTTCAAAATGATACTCCTGAAATAATAACAACCACCTGCAAACCTTTCCCTCCAGCAAAGGCTTTTTGACCAGGTATTTTAAGGAAAAATGTTCTTTATATATCTTAAAATGTCCACCTAACAAATAGTGCCTGATTTTGCATCACATAGACTATGGCCAACCCTTCGCACTCTGTTGTTGAATAATTTTTCTATGCCTTAGATAAATTCCTACTTACAAAGGCTATGGGATGGTCTAGTTCTCCTTCGCCTTCATGTGTGAGTACTACACCCAACAGAATTCAAGAAGCATCCACGTGTACATGAAACTCATTTTTCCAAACGGGAAATACCAATATTGGTGAAATTACCAACTTTTCTTTTAACACATCTAAGTCGCACTGACATTCTTCATGCCAACAAAATGTCGTATCCTTCTTTAGTAGTTTTTCCATACGCGCGGTAATTTGAGCATAAGATTTGATGAATTTTCTATAACATCCTGTGTGCCCCAACATCGCATGTAGTTGTTTGACGTTCCTCGGGGCCTCCAAGTTCACAATTGCCGCAATCTTTGAAGGGTCCACCATCAATCCTTGCTTACACACAACATTGTTTTAAATTCAGTGTTATCTGGTACCTTATATAAGGTGTAGACTTTCTACATGGTGCTTCACTGTGCCAAACACTATCCTATCATCAAAGTACACTTCTAGGAACATATCAATGAATTCTTTCAAGGCTACTATGATTACGCGAGAAAATATGCAGGTGTGTTCTTCATTCCAAACGGTATAATAGTTTACTAAAAGAAACCCCAGTCTATTGCAAAGGTGGTTTTTCTTCTATCCTCTAGGGCAATCTTAATTTGATTATACTTGGAAAACCTGTCAATAAAGGAATAGGCCTCCTACCCTCCAACATTGTCTAACACTTCATCTGTATACGACGTTGGAAATGGATGGTGGACACATGCATCATTAAGCTTCTACAGATCTACAAAAATCCTTATTTAGCCCTTTTTTTCTTCTCTTGGACAACCATTGGGCTCACCCAATCAGACTCTTCAACATGTTCTATGATGCTTGCCTCCAGCATTTTATCCAGCTCTTGGTGAACCTTATCCTTATACTTAGGATTAAGGAGATAAGGCCTCTGTGTAACAGGCTGCATGTTTGACTTCGATGTGATTTTCATAACACCCAAATCACCAAGTATGCCCTTTAAATCTGAAAACTTAGTGGATAATAGATCCTGGTATTCATGAAGTAATTCAACAACATTTTCTACTGTAGTGTTGTGCCAATAATTTCCAATCTTTGCGAACATCAGCTCTTTTTAACTACCAATATTTACTTGCCTTGTTTTCAAATGTGTGGAGATGTCTGTGTTCTCTAATTCTGGGCCTTTGACTTCATGATGCCCTTCTGTCTCTGGAATACTGATATTCCTCAAGTCTTCTTCCTTCTCTTCAGTGGTCACATTATAACATTCGAAGGCATGGCACAACTAGGTTCTCTAGTCCAACTAGGTCCATTCGATTGGTTCCTTCAGTGTCCTAAAGATAACTGGTTTAATTTCTTGAAGTGCTTCATCAATGCTTACAAAGCCATCTTCGAAGTTGAAAGTCAATAAGAAATCTTCCTTCAATACATCCCATTCTGCAGTGTCGTGGTGGATATTTGTTTTAAGGTACTAATTCATGGGGATTGTATCCAAGGTATGACAAAATATGTGTACCCATTCTGACTATGATTTTATCCTCTACACCTTAGTCCATTTTTCCAGGTGACCGTGTAGATAATCCTTCCCATTATACATCTCAGTCATTGTAGTGTTAGCATACCCAAATCGTAGCTTCATCATTCTTTTGTAATCTCGCCATCCAACAAAACTATCCTTATGTGTACCCCACCATCTTGTGGGCGTAGCATGCAATGCCAACTCCAATTCTTGAAAGTGGTCGTCCTCATGGAATTCACACTCAAATTCATCTAAAAACATATCTACATCAGTCAACCCATCATAATGAGGTAGCTTTCTTACCTCCCACGATAGACAACGTAGTGACTTCGTCATCATATTTCATCTCAATGTAGAAACTTCATGTAAGAGATTCTGCCAATGCTCTAATTCCTCATCTAAATCAGAAGTGCATGAACTTTCGCGATCCCATGCAATCCCTCCATCTGCCATTGGATTGATCCAATCCTAATCTTACATTTTTATCTTGTAGATTTTATCTAGTCCATCATCACTTTCCACATAATTGCTTTCTGGTTTAGTATAGCGCACCATTTCTGCAGGATCTAGCGGCATTATAACCCTAAGCAAATTTATTTTGAATGACATTGTCCTCTTCTTCACGTTAATGAACACATTCATATCAATAGCCTAGTCAATTCCTAGGAGTATGGGGTAAGGATTACTACGTCGACAATTTCTATAACTTCAAAGTTCACTACTGCACTCGCACCACTGATATCAATCATTACTCTGTATAAGCATCCCATGGTGATGATTTTCTCTTAATTCACCATCTTGAATTGAATTAGAGACCATTGAAGTGCAAGTCTCCCGTCCTTTCCTGTTGGGCATGAAATCCCCCCACAACATGTTTTGGGGCTCAAAGCCCAAGTTTTGGTCAAACTTTTTGTAAGACTCCGCGAATTGCGGGCATGCAGTGCGAAGTAGAGGTTAAGTCAAAGGGTTGTCCACCCTAAAGTAATGTAATGTAATGTAAAGTCATGTTGGCCTACCCATGGTCTACGGACCATGGGATTGTATAAATAGAGTGAGGCTCTAAGTTGTAAAGATAGCTAAAGAATAAGAAAGAAAAGTACGAATGGTTTGATCTTAGAGTAAGATTCTAAGTGTATTGGGTCGTAGTAGTAGGAAGAAGCTCTACAGTTGAGTGCGCAAAGGCATAGTAGAGTCTGTAGCTAATTGCACAGACCCCTACGGTTGAGTGCACAGGGTAGTGTCGAGTCTGTAATTGGGATTGAACATTAATAAAGAGAAGTTGATTCTTATTTCTGTGTGTTACTGTCCATTGTCTTCTTTATGTTTATATTGGTTTATATATCATGCGCATTGATATGATTGATGAATATGTTGTAATAACCATTAATATTACACACACAAGTTAAGTAATCAGTTAACGGAAACAATAGCATAGGTTGCGAAGGAATAACAAGTGCGCGTAGCGACGTGTGCGCAGGGTCAAACTGCGGACCTCCAGAAGCCCATCAGACATCCCCAGGGTGCGAAAACCTAGTTCAAGCACCCTCCCATACTATCTTAGGTGAGACCTCAATTTGCGCTCTGTGGACTATTGTCAAAAGCGCCAGTAGTACCGAGATTTTCTTGGCTAAATCGCCTCTGAACCTGGGTCAAGCCCATACAAGCCAACAAATGGTTCCATTGCCAAGACCGAGATCTACATAAATGATGTCTGATGTCATGCCACTAGAATCCAACATAGAAATAAATTGAGGAGTGGTTGGATAAAAATATTCATGAGTTCGCGGCACAGGAGAACAGAAACCCATGAGTATCTAAGGAATAGTGGTTGGAGTGCTACTTGTATACGGAAATCCACAAAATTTTCTTTGCATCCTTTCCTTCTGAACTATGTGAGTGGATCATAAAGTTAGCATACTGCTAGGGAAGGTGTAGGCTTGACAAACTAATAGTGTGGACTCCATAATTAGTGCACAGACTAGAAGCATCAGAAGATAAGATAGTGCAAGTTGTGGACTACTGTCTCAAGCGAATAATAGGAGGATTTATCACTAAGTTCACGATCGACACGATCATCAACTGCAGTGATGCAGAACGACGTTTTCTTAAGGGACTGTGAGGTAAGTATATTAAATATTTGAACACTTGGATTAAGATGCTAATGTGTGAAAAGCAGGTTATTCTAATAAATTAATGTTTGGAACTACACAAAGTGGGAATATTTACAAAAGAAGAAGTAGTGAAGAGTTGGAAAACAATACCTTAATTTCATCCTCATGGGAGAATGAGGAAGAGCTCGCGAAGGTTTCTCTGAGAAGCATGGTCAGGTTGAGAAGACAACGAATTCCGCATTTACCACCTCCACCCACACTGCCACCCTTTTCATCCCCCTCAACTCCATCTCCACCCACTCCACCCCCACCACCACCACAGTTCAGTATGGCGAGTGTGATCAAACTACCAGTGCTCAGAGGAGAAGGGAACGAAGATCCGAACTAATTATGGTTCATGGTAAGAGCAGTATGGGAAGCACAGGGAATCATGGATGATAATATTAAAAATTATATGCTGGTGAGTGCACTACAGGATCGAGCATTAACATGGTATATCAAGCATTCTAATGACCACTCGAACGCAAGAATTACAAAGATCCAGGCTGCACTGAATAGGGAATTTAGCAGGCCAATGTCAGAAACACAATCAACCATTGGGTTTAAAGAGATTGCAATGCTTCTGGGTGAGAACCCCTAGGATCTAGACCAAACGCTAAAGAGTACAATCCATGAAGCTAATATGATGTTAGCAAATGCACATCATCACGCATGGTTTGCGGCCTCGTTTACGCCACACTTAAGGACAACGTTGTCACAGCAAAAAGTTTCCACCCAGCCCGAAGCATTGGAGATTGCAATGAGATTGCATGAGACCCCTATACAAGACCCTCGGTTGGGAGTCCAAAAAATCCATGCGTAACTGTATAATTTGTGTTTGGAGATGCAAAGTTTGAAACAGGACAGGACAACTCGGCCAGAGGTGCACAAGGAAGTATGGTGCATAAAATACAAAGGCCAAGGGCATGGAAAGGACCATTTTCCAGTGTTTGCGAACTACTTGATAGGAGGAGGGCCAATGCCATTAAGGCCGGAGGCACAGGCAGGTCCGAGTGTGGCATCTTCATTATGGTGTGTGATTTGCCAGATAGGAGGAAAACACACCATGGATAATTGTCATCTATTGTAGAAGTATACGCAAACGTCCCAACAATTGTTTTGTAATTTCTATGGATCGGTAGGCCATGATGAACACACCTACGAAAGCTATGAAGTAATGATGGATCAAACTCCTGCCTACAAGGTGTAGAGTGAAACGCAAGCCCTCAACCCAAATGCAGGGATGGTGCGAGCTAGGTTTTAGGGGCGCAGTCGAGGTCGAGGTAGAATGGGACCAGGAAGTGGTCGCGAACAAATAATTTGTTATAATTGCAGAGGGCCAGGGCATTATGCCCACGATTGTACAAACCCAAAAAGAATATCATATTGGTATTGTACTTAGTTTGATCATGAGGAAAAAGACTGCTCTTCGCTGAGAGTGGGATGCGTGAAAAGGGGCTACTCCAGCCCCATCTGACCCAGAATTTACAAATGATGAGATCTGAGCCGTACGAAGAAGACCCAAATGTAAACATGATGCTCAGGAGCGATATGACCATGGGAGATGATAAAGGGAAGCAGCTTGAAGAAATTGCATGGGTTCACAAGGCTCCTACAAAGGAACCAGAGTTTGATTTAGAATGAGCGAAGGAGACATTCATGGAAGCTAAGAAGAGCTTCACGAAGGCCTCCACTTCAGGTAGTAAGGAACAACTAGAACGAGGGATGAATCCTTCAATGCTCACTACCTTTTTGGAGACATGCATGAAACTGTTGCACTACAGCAAGGTAGTGAAAGGAATACAAAAACTTATCACTAGGTGTGGGGGTCAGAAGAACCGTGCGTGGTCCAAAAACTTAGGAAGCATACATTGCACACAGGAAGGGAAATGAGGTTGACTGCGCAAATAATTGAGTATGAAATGGATCAGGTAATCTTAGATCTGGGTTCAGATGTGAATGTACTACCAAAGAAAACATGGGAATGCATGGGCAAACCAGTGTTATAATGATCCCCTATTCAGTTACGAATGATGAACCAACAGAAGATTTGCCCATGGGAAGATTGCAAGGGGTAGCAGTCAATATTGAAGGTGTGAGCACGCAAGCAGATTTTGAAGTGATAGAGATTGTTGATGACAACAATCCCTATCCTATGCTATAGGGAATAGACGGGGCCCCTGATATGAATAGAGTCATAAATATGAAAAAGCGTAAAATGATCTTTGATAAAAAGTCACTATGCATGGTAGTACCACTAGATCCAGCCGAACGAGCACAATACACTAAACCAGTGTGCGACGACGATAGTGATGACAATCTCGACTATATCTACCAGATAAACGTGCAAGGCGAGGATTGGGTGAATCCGACTACAGATGGAAGGATTTCATGGGAGCGTGAAAGCTCCTATACTTCAGATTTAGATGAAGAGATAGATCGATGGCAGAATCGGTTGCACAAAGTAACAACACTGAACTGCAACATGATGATCAGCTCATCGTGTTGCATGACAACAGAGGAAAGGGAGCTACTGACATACGATGGATTGCTAGTGGTGGATGAATTTCTAAGAAAATTTGAAAGCACAGTACCAGAATAGCAAAGGTTTGATGCATTAAAGTTGGCACTGTGCACAACACCCCTAGAATGGTGGGTTACGCATCAAGAAAATTTTGGGGACTGGCGTGGGTGCAAAAGGATGATTTGCCTATGTTTTGGGAAACCACAAATATAGCTAGTTGACAAATATGTTGGATGAGATGATCCACGCATGCACCTCGCGAAATGGACCAAGGTCTACAAGGAAGAACCACAACCTGAATGGGTACATTTATTCTACCATACCTTGGACGTCATACCCATGAATTGGTACACTGAGACAAAGCTACGCCATGGTATGGGTGAATGGGATGTCTTGTGAGAGGGATTTTTTTTAACATTCACATTTGCAGATTGTTGGTCGATACTGTTGACTATGTGCTACAAGCAGTAAAAGCCGCTATCTTCAAAATACCATAGGAGCCAATGGGCATACTTCAGCCAGAATGGGCGACACGGTTAAACAACGCACTAGAGTGTTATAATGTGAATGTTGTGGAGGATGATGAGGATCCTTGAAATGTTAACATTTCAGAAATAGAAGGTCGTCACAAGATTTGTAGACCATCACTTGAAGACCCCAACATCACCGCGCCACTAAGGACAAAGTAGGTCAACATTGGAACGGAGGCAAAGCCGAAGTACGCAACGCTTGGGGACTAATGGGACAATGCCATGGTCGATAAGGTCGCTGAGTTACTCCACGAATACAAAGACTTGTTCCCGACCAAAATTACGGACTTAAAAGGGATCATGTGCGATTTAGGGATGATGGAGATCACCGTGAAACCCGCTACGAAGCCAGTTAAGTAGTGACCTTACCACTTGAATCCAAAGTACAAATAAAAGGTCCATGACAAATTAGACAAAATTCTCACAGTTAGAATTATTGAACCAGTGGAAGAATTAGACTGGGTGAGTCCTATGGTCATACAGGAGAAAAAATAGAAGGGTGAAATAAGAATATGCGCAGACCTTAGGAAGTTGAATGATGCCTATGTACATGATCCGTTCCCAACACCATTTACAGATGAAGTACTGGAGAATGTTAGCAGTTAGGAAGCATACTTTTTCACGGATGGATTCTCAGGGTACCATCAGATCAAGATCGCGCCATAAGGTTGGAACAAGATGACCTTCGCAACAGAAAGGGGATGCTTTCAATACACTATGATGCCATTTGGACTGAAGAACGTGTTAGCTATATTTAAGTGCATCGTTGTAGCCGTCTTCAAAGAATACATCCACAAGTTTTTGTAGGTCTATTTAGATGATTGGACTGTTTTTGGATTAGTTAAGCACCATGTAGTGAGCTTACGTTTGATGCTAAATACTTTTTGCTAACAGAAGATTGCATTGAACCTGAAAAACTGCACATTCCTCATTCCCTTTGGAAACTTATTGGGACATGAGGTCTACAGACAAGGACTAATGGTGGACCCTGTGAAGATTATTGTTATCCTAAAGTTGGAAGCACCACGAAGTGTTAAACAACTGCGTGCTACCTTGGGACACACTAGATAGTATAGGAATTTCATCAAAAGTTATGCCCAAATAACCGCGCTGATGGAAAATCTCTTAAAAAAAGATATTACATATTGCTAGAATGATGATTGCATGAAGGGTTTGGATGTCCTGAAGGGGAAACTCACCTCCGCTTCAATCCTAGTTTTCCCGAAATGGGACGTGGAATTTCATGTACATGTTGATGTGTCATGTATTGCATTGGGAGTCGTACTCACACAAGAAGGTGTGAAGGGTGTATATCACCCAATCATATTTGTGATCCAAAGATTGTCCAAAGAAGAAAAGGACTACTCTACGACCAAGCGTGAGTTGGAAATGGTGTACGCGTTCCAAAAATACCAACATGATTTACTTGAAGGACATTTCAAGATGTATACTGACCATTCCGCATTGAAATACCCGGTGAACAAGCCTATGTTGGGGGGGCAAATATGCAGATGGATTTTACTATTTCAAGAGTATGATTTTGAGGTCATAGTCAAGCCAGGATGCATAAATGCAAGACCAGACACTTGTCACTAATTGAGACAGGCGAGGAACCAACAAATATGGAGAAGGGACTACCTATTGGACAACTCTTTGTAGTGCGCGTTGTGGATGGACACTTTGAGGATATAATCCATTTTCTAACAATAGGCACTGCACCAAAGGAGTACTTAGTCCAATAGGAGAAGGAATTGGTGGTGCATGCAACAGACGTTTTTGTCATTGCAGGGCACCTCTACAAGATGGGAAATGATGAGATATTGTGAAGATATGTACCTGAATTTGAACAAGGTCAGATCCTCACAGAAGCACATGGGGGCACTACAAGAGGACATTATGTAGGACGTACGACTGCATAGAAAATTCTTCGCGCAAGGTTATGGTGGCCGACCCTGCACCACAATTCGAAAGAACATTGTAAGGCCTACGATATATGTCAAAGGATGCGAAAATCATCATGAAGGGACGAGATGCCACTAAATCCCCAAACGACACTGCAACCATTTGAGAAATGGGAAATCAACTTTGTGGGCCCAATCAATCCTCAAGGAAAGACAAGTGTGAGCTACATCATCATCATGACGGAGTACCTGACACGGTGGGAGGAAGCATAGTCGGTCAAGGACTGCACGTCCACTACGGCTATAAATTTTTTGTTCAAAAACATCTTGACATGATTTGGCTGTCCAAAAATCTTATTGAGCGATCATGAAACAAATTTCCTGAATGAAGCCATCAGTGCACTCACAGAAGAGTTCCAGGTGTATCATCATAAAGCACATCATACCACCCACAAGCCAATGGAACATTAGAACCATTTAATGAAATACTGGAGACTGCATTGACTAAAGTATGTAACTTGTAATGGAATGATTGGGACCTACGCATACCTGATGTGTTATGGTTGTACAAGACAACGTGCAAGAAATTGACAGGACAGACACCCTTCTGGTTGGTCTATGGTACAAAATCCGTCATGCTGATGGAATACATCATACATAGTCTATGAATTAGCAGCACTCACAGGCATGACGAACTGCAAAGCTCTGGAAGAAAGGCTCGCGCAATTAGAAGAACTCGAGGAAGAACGGTTTTTGGCTGGATTTCACCAACAGGTACAAAAGCAATGTGAAAAGGCCTGGTATGATTTCCATATCAAGTTACGCACCTTCAAGATAAACAACTTAGTGCTACTGTATGATAGTAAGTTTGAAAAATTTCTGGGAAAATTTAGAATGCATTGGCTGGGACCATATGTGGTAAAGGAGGTCACAGACGGAGGTGCGGTCTAGCTATTCAAACTCAACGGAGAACCCTTCCCAGGAAAAGTAAATGACAGTCGCTTGAAACCCTACACGGGTGGGCCGACTCTCTAACTAACCGGCTACAACACAGTCTTCGTGACCTGAGGAGCCAGACAAGGGCGCGGGACAATAAACAAATGTACCAGAAGCTGGTACCGAAGACAGGACATGATTCAAATACGGATGATTCAGAAGAAAGAATGTAGTAGGTCTAGCAAACCACAGAACAATGAGCCGCAAACCTCCGAGCAGTATAGGAACAGTTGGAGGGGCTCTGTGCCAAGATCACCACACCAGTAGAGTGACTCGGGACAAGTCACGATGATTGTGTTGGGGGCCTGTTGGTCATGGAATCGCCCTACAACATGTTTTGGGGCTCAAAGCCCAAGTTTTGGTCAAAGGTTTTGTAAGACTCCACGAATTACAGGCGCAAAGCACATAGTAGAGGTTAAGTCATAGGGTTGTCCGCCCTAAGGTATTGTAATGCAATGTAAAGTCATGTTTGCCTACCCATGGTTCGTTGACTATGGGATTGTACAAATAGAGTGAGGCTCTAAGTTGTAAAGATATCTAATGAATAAGAAAGAAACGTATGAGTGGTTCAAGCTTAGAGTAGGATTCTAAGCGTATTGGGTTGTAGTAGTAGGAAGAGGCTCTATGGTTGAGTCCATAGAGGCCTAGTAGAGTCTGCAGTTAAGTGCGAAGACCTGTGTAGCTGAGTGTGCAGGGTGATGTTGAGTCTATAATTGGGATCTAGGATTAATAAAGAGAAGTTGATTCTTATTTCTATGTGTTTGCTGGGCATTGTCTTCTTTATGTTTATATTGGTTTATATATCGTGCACACTGATATGATTACTGAATATGTTGTAATAATCATTAATCTTACACACACAAGTTAAATAATCTGTTAATTAGCAAGGAACTTGGGTATTAAACCGGTCACGCCCTGAGTAGGGCTGTGTGGAAATAGCAGCAAAGGTTGCGAAGGAATAACAAGTGCAGATAGCGACGTGCGCGCAGAGTCAAACCGCAGACCTCTAGAAGCCCATCAGACATCCCTAGGGTGCAGAAACCTAGTTCTAGCACCCTACCATACTACTTCGAGTGAGACCTCAGTCCATGTTCCATGGACTATTGCCGAAAGGGCTAGTAGTACCGGGATTTTCTTGGCTAGATCCCCTCTAGACCTGGGTCAGGCCCATACAAGCCAACATTTCCCAAATTGTTTTTGGTAGGACATTTGCATCGAACCTCAAATCCAAAATGACTTGGTACAGTTCATACTCTCCTAACAGTGATGTTAACGGCATCTCTCATCTTGTTCATGCCTTGTGCTTACTGATTTTCCTAACCACGCACTGCTCCGAAGGAGTCTTTGCCTTATTGGTGCATTTGTCTTTCATGGCCTTTCTATCACACCATAGCTTCATATAGGTCTCCAAGAATGTAGTGAGTATGGAAGGATCAACCTCTTGTGTCTCACTTTGTCCCGGTGTCTTGTCCTAGATTCTTGAGGTGGAGGCCTCAGCAAAGATCTTCTTTACCTCCGTGAATGTTTCCTTAGTGTGATTAAGGTCAAAGGTGGCTTCTTTCTCAAGAGCTTTGTAGACCCATCCGTCTTGTTCAGGCTTCTTACCCTTATCTGTACCAGTCATCATACCGCTTCTTAGTACAATATTAATGTTCTAATCCTCCTCGCAGGGTTCATCCATCATCATTTGTAAATTCTGCGTAGGCTGCTGAGGCTGCATTTTATTGTCTTGCATTTTAGCTATTCACACCAAACATTCTTCTATGGCATGGTCACGATGTCTACGTTATTGAAACAAAGGGTGTGTAGGATTTGGTGAATCTCGCATAAAGTGCCCCGCCTGTCTGCAGTTGTAGTAGATAATCTGACCGCAACCTGTATCAGGTCCTCCTCCTTGTCCTCATCCTCAGCCCTGAAAACCTTTTCATGCTCCTTTGGTGCCTTGATATGGAGGCTAAGTTTCTGCTTGAATATGGTAAGTAGGGGTTCTTTCCATCATCATCTCATAGCTTTGACAGTGGTAGTCATCATGGCCCATAGCTTTACAGAAATTACAAAATAGTTGCTGAGGTGTCTAAATGTACTTCTAAAGTGTAGGTTTTAACCATGTGTCGAAATTACCTGCATACGAATTCTTAAAACACAGAAAATAAAAAATGCGAGAGCATAACACATAAAACACATATACACACGGATTTTCCCTTGGATCCCAAAACCAGGACTACCAGCTTGATTTTTCATTATGTTCCTGTACTAACCCCATACTTGAACACAATCTTTGCAACCAAACTACATCCTTGCTTGCATGAGTGGCTGCCATGTATTCTGCCTCTGTAGTTGATAGTGCCACTATAGATTGTTTCTTACTCATCCAACTGATTGTAGCTCCAAATAGTTTAAACACATACCCACTTGTAGATCTTCTTTGATCCAGATCTCCAGCCTAGTCTGCATCAACAAAGCCACAAATATCCAACACTCTATCCAATCTTGGTCTTCCTTGGTAGCACAAACCATAATCACTAGTGCCATGAAAATACCTAAAAACCCACTTCACTGCTATCTAGTGCTCCTTCCATGGTTTTGACATAAACTTTTTCAATACTTCCACTGCATGTGCAATTTCTAGTCTAGTACAGACGATCACATACATCAGTCTACCAACTGCACTTACATATGGAACACAGGACATGTCCTCTTCCTCTTCTTGTTTCTTGGGACACTATTCAGCAGATAACTTTACACCTACAGGAATAGGAACCTTCACCATTTACTATCCTGCATATTAAAGCTCTGCAATATTGTCTCGACATACTTCCTCTTGTTTAACCAGAGCTTCCTCTTTGTCCAATCTCTTTTAATTTCCATTCCCAAAATATAATTTACAGCACCAAGATCTTTCATGTCGAATTTGGAGGACAAATGGGTCTTCAAATCCTAGATAATTTCTTTGTCATTTCCAAACAGCAACATATCATCCACATATAAGACCAGATAAATAACATGGTCACAAATTAATTTAAAATACACATAGTGATCCGATTTGCTTCTGCTGGAGCCAAGTCCACATATAAATGTATCAAATTTCTGATACCACATCGTTGGTGACTGTTTTAACCCATACAGAGACTTCTTTAACTTGCATACCAATTCTTTCTTACCCTTTGTTGCAAAGCCTTCGAGTTGCTTCATGCAGATCTCCTCTTCTAGATCCCTGTGAAGAAATGTTGTCTTCACATCCATTTGTTTTACATCAACATCAAAAGAAGCATCAATAGATAAAAGTAATCTAATATAAGCTACCTTGGAAACAGGAGAAAAACTATCACCAAAATCAACTCCCAACACCTGGGAATAACCTTTTGCTACCAATCGAGCTTTGTATTTCTCTAGTTTTCCTTCTGCATCTGTCTTCATTTGAACACCCATTTGCTACCAATTGGTTTCCTTCTAGCTGGCAACTCCACTAGATCCCAAGCTTCATTATTGTGCAAAGATGTCATTTCATCAACCATGGCCTCTTTCCAGAGTTTTCCATCCCCTGAATCTACAGCTTCCTTCATAGTTTTGGAATCATCATCAGTAACAGATAAAGAAAAATTTGAGCAGAAAGCAGATGGACTATATCTTTCTGGCTAACTTCTTTCTCGAACTGATCTTCTCACACCGGGAGTTTGTGGCTCTTCATATTCTGATTCCTCCTCTTCGGTAGAGTCTAATTCTTCCTCCTTGAGCTCAAACTCTATCTTCTCAAGATCATTTGGTTTGACTTCATGTTTAATAACATCTTCCACCTCTCTGAACACCACATCTCAGTTGAACACAACCTTCCTTGTTACTAGGTTCCAAACCCTATAACCCTTTAAACCATCGTTATACCCAATAAGGATGCACTTTTCAGATTTACTATCTAGCTTGGTTCTTTCCTCCTTTGTAACATGTACATATGCATCACATCCAAATACCCTCAGATGTGAAAGAGAGAATTTCTTACCAGTACATACATCTTGTGGAGTATTATCTTCCAATGTTGATGAAGGTCATATGTTGACCAGGTAACATGTAGTCTCCACCGTCTCTGCCCAAAATTCTTGTCCTAACCCAACACCATTGAGCATGCTTCTTGCCCTTTCCATTAATGTCTTTTTCATTCTTTTTGCAACTCCATTTTGTTGAGGTGTATATGGAGTAGTCTTCTACCGTGCTATACCACAATTCTTACAAAATTCTTCAAATTCCTTACTGCAAAACTCTCCACCATTATCTATCCTCAACACCTTTATCTTTTTCTCTATTATGTTTTCCACCAGACCCTTAAATTCTTTAAACTGTCAAAGACTTCAGATTTCTTCTTAAGGAAATATATCCATGTATTCCTTGAGAAGTCATCTATAAATGATACATAGTATATAGACTTACCCAGTGATCGAACCTTCATAGGTCCAAACACATCACTTTGCACAAGCTCTAATATATGTTTCTCTCTCTTACCACTAGAGGGGAAACTCACCCAATTCTTCTTCCCATATACACAATTTTCACAGAAATCAAAATCCAGAGAGCTATTACTCATACATTCTACCATACCTTTACCATTAAGTATTCGAAGGCCCTTCTCTCCAATATGTCCAAACCTTTGATGCCACAACATGGTCTTCTCTCCAGAGATCACTAGATTTTCTGCTCCACTTTTAGGAACCATAGAACTGTTGCACCCATAAACAACAGTGATACGTTACAGCTTGTACAGAGTTCCAATTCGAACTCTCCACATCAATACCAGTGCCCCCTGAACCATCTTGGAGGTATCCTTATCAAACACTATTTTTACACCAGCATCATCTAGCTTGCTTACAGAAATTAGATTTCTGGGTAATGCAGGAATATGTATAACACCCAGAAGTGTTCTAACCCTTCCACCTTGCAACTTCAACTTTACTTTTCCATGGCCAACAATTCTAGCCTTCCTATCGTCCCCTAAGAAGACATCACCACCATCATATTTCTTGTACTCACAAAACCACTCGCTATGGGGAGTGAAGTGAAAGGATGCACCTGAGTCAATAAACCATGCCGCATGATCTACATGTGTAATTGAAGAAGCCAATTACACATCCCCACCTTCATCTGAGGTGCTTTTCACCTTTACAGAAGGAGCATCATCTAATCCCTTTCCTTTATAAGGAGCTTTAGATTTACAGTCCCTTGTGTAGTGCCCTTCCTTTCCGCATTTCCAGCACGCCACCTTTACAGGTTTTCCTAGAGATTTTGATCTCCCACTTGATGACTTATTTTTGTTTTTTTTCTGGGACCTCCCTCGTATAGACAAAGCAGCAGCATTCTGGCTCTCCATATTTTTATGTTTCATCTCCTACATCAACAAGGATGAGACTGTTTCATCAAACTGCAAGGCAGTTACATTGCTACCTATTGAAATAACGAGACTATCCCATGAATCTATTATAGAACACAACAAACTGATGCACTTATCCTCATCTGAAATTTTAATATCAGCAGATAATAACTAACTTACCACAGTATTAAATGCATTCAAATGTTCTATCACTGAATCTCCATCTTTCATCCTCGAGTTATACAACTTTTTCCATATGAATAGTTTATTCATGAGAGACTTGGATTGGTAGAGAGTCCCTAACTTGTCCCACAAAGCCTTCGTCGTAGCTTCCCCTGATACATTCAATAATACTAAATATGAGACATACAATCGTATTGTGCTCTTTGCCTTCCAATACATCTTCTTCCATTCTTCATCAGACACTCCCATTGGTTTAGTACCTGGATCTATCACGATCCACTAATCTTTATCCACCAACAGATCCTCCATCTTGAGTTTCCATAACTCAAAACTCTAACCATTAAATTTCTCGATCTCTATCTTTCCACTGCTCGCCATCTTCTTTCACCACTAGAATCAATCTTGCAAATCTCCCACTGAACAGGGTCTACCACAGGCTCGAGCGAAACCCCTCAATAACAAAGGCGTCCCCTTGAAGCCAAAATAGCTTTAATACCAAATGTAGGTTTTAACCCCGTACAGAAATTACCTGCATACGAATTCTTAAAACGTAGAAGATAAACAATGTGAGAACATAATACATAAAACACATATACACATATATTTTCCCCTGGATCCCAAAACCGGGACTACTAGCTTCATTTTTCATTATGTTCCTTTCAATGTTACAATACATATTTATACAAGCTGAAGCTTCCAATACCATGGACCAAAAACCATCGCCTCCAAAAACAAATTTTCCAGGGTGTTGGCCCAGACCGCATAGAGTGGGGTTACCTAGACAGCTCAAACCCCCTGTGACCCCCCCCCCCACTACACAATTGGCGCAACGAAGGGGAGGCTCTGCCCCCCTTCTAACCCCCCAGTTAACTACGTGGGCTAGTCATGGAAAGAATATAACACAACCCATCATAAAGAAGGTAGTAGTTATCTGTCACATGTTTCCCAGTGACTTGACAAATGGCTTACCATAGCTTCCCATGCTTGGCTTGGCTGGGGCTTCTGGCTTCATGGGTGCTGGCCCTCCCCCTATAAGAAATTTTTCATATACTAGACAATGATCTTTATCATGCACGTGGCCCTTGCACTTCAAGCACCAAAACTTTGTGTGCACTTCTAGCTTAGTCTCCTTTTCTTTCTTCAAACTATGTAATTTTAGTTGTAGGCTCACTAATTATGATTGGATTTGTTGTACCCCTAGGTTTGTATCCTAAATAGATGATGCATGCAACCTCATCACGATCTCCAAGGCTTCTCTCTTTGTTGCTATCTTCTATTGTGACAGAGTAATTCTCAAATGGGGCAAAAGTGACATGATGAACCAATCGCGATGTTGCCTATCTGAGATTTGCATGTTACCCTCTCTGATCTAACATTTTAACCTCTAATCAATGTCCAAAGGTGTCTCCTCAACATTCATCATTATCTCTTTAAATTCAATTACATATTGTGCCTCGGATTTAGGCTTACTAAACTCTTTTTTCAACGTTGTTGAAGTTTCTGCTAGCGATGCGTGAGGATTGTCAACACAATACTTAATATACCAAGTTAGCATGTGATCCTACAAGGTGGTAACCAACTGTGCCTTATTTATATTATCACTGGTTATTTGTTGCGCTATCCATACGACATTTGCAACAAACCGGAACTGCTCTGGATCTTCACATCTTATTCTCTTGAAGGTTGGCATCTTCATTGTGTTTTCCATGATGAATGGTGGAGGTGGAGGTGTAGGTAAGGGTGTATGTGGTGGAGATGAATGTGGAGGTGGAGTGGATAGATGAATTTTTCTAGTAATTCCCTGAGTTATTAGCTTAACAACACTTAGTGGTGTAGTTTGTACTACCCTTTCGTCATCACTTGAAGGAGGTCCAATCAATGGGCTATATTCTAGACCTGATTCTTCACAATTTCTAAAGAATCGTCCACTTTGTGTAGCTCTGAACATCAAGGTAATGGCATTACCCACTTTTCAGATAATAGAATTTTAATCCAAGTATTCAATGACCTTAAATACTTACCTTGCAGTCCCTTAAAGAATCTTCGCTCCACTTCGCTATAGCTGACTGAGGTGTCAGCTGCAAATTCCATAACAAATCCTCCTAGAATTCAATGAATCCAATGATTGATATCCCATGTGATCTTATTTTTTAGAGAACTCTAGTCGTCGCACCAATTCACGAGCCCACACTATAAGGCTATCCAGCTTCCACCTTCGTCAACTGTTTGTCAATTTGGCTAACCACTCGTATAGTTTTATTGGGAAAGTGCAGTAGAAGATTTCGTGTACTGTTGTATACATATATCCATTTAACCAGTCCTCCTTTCACAAGTGCAAATTCTTGTTTTCTTGAGCCGCAAACTCATGAATTTTCCGATATAATCACTTTTCAATCTCTCTCTTAGTTGGATTCTAATGATGCGACATCACACATCTCTTCAAGAAGGTCCTAGTCCCGATAATGGAACTATTTGTTGGCTTAGGGTGTCCAAACCCAGGTTTAGAGTTAGTTGCACCAACCAACAAAACCCTACACTATAGGCCCTTTCGGCAACAACCTCTGTAATACAGGCTACAGTCTCACCCAAAGCAATATTGGTGGGTGAAAGAACCAATTTAATGCATCCAAAGATTAGTGTGATGTCTTCCAGTGCCTTAGAGCTTCCTTCACACAAATCGATAGACTTCTAGGGATCATTACTATAGTGAAGTTAAGGATACCTTCAAACCTTCATGAAGGAACATGATCAATCCTTGCGAACCTTAAACAATCTATTTACCTCCTTTCGCGCATCAACTAGAAATGCTAGATCAGATTTCATGTAGCTCTACTTAATTCATTAGAAAAAATAATAGAAAAGGCCTATAACTTCGTAGAAGTGGCTAATAATTCATTTCATACATTATTAAGATAGATTCAGTAAATTCGCATAACATTCAATCATTATTTCATAAAATGTATCATTAGTCGGCAACATGTAACATAAATAGATACAATAGAAATACATAGTAATTCTTCGAAAGACTATCTTTATTGATCTTCAAGTCATTGATTACAGACTCTTCTACCCTGTGCACACAGCTGCAGGGGTCGGCGCACTCAGCTACGGACTCTAGACAGGCCTCATGTGCACTCAGCTATAGGAGCCTTCCCTTCTCTACCTAAGAGTAGGAAGCATAGCCTTCCTGCCTTAACTCTTGCCCAAGAAAAAAAAAACTCTTTAATGTACCCAATTCTCTATCCAACTTACTTCCAAGACTCACTAAGACTCAACTATTTCTAGCTTTCCTAATACAATACCATGGCTCTCGGCTAATGGGTGAGTCTTCAAAACCAACCAAAAATAAAGGGCTAAGGCCCCTTTGACTATATCTATCTATAAGCTCTGCATCCACATTTCGCAGAGACTTTACATATTTTACAAAATTGTTTACAAAATTGGCTAAGTTTAATTCAATTTTAACCTTGGGGAGCCCATCCCAACATATTGGAAACCCTAATTCAAAACAAATGAGTGCTTTGCATAGACGAAGTATCCTCATCCTTGATTTGTTTGAAATTATGTGGATATATGCTATATTCATGGACATGTAATTGACATGTATATTAGCTAGTCTCTAGTTACACGTGGATTTGTCAAGGGAATTGGAGTCCCTTAAGAGATGGCATGGACATGTTCAGTTATAAGGAAACGTTCTTGGCACAACAAGATAAGTTACCTAGCATATCTATATATTTATTTAGGCACTAAAAATTATGTGTTTATGGTGGTATGATGCAGGGGATTGCATGGAAAAAGAAATTGCCATGAAATCTTGAATAAGGCTATGGTTGAGCTTTCCTTGGGAACCATGGGGATTGAGTCATGGTGTCTGTGATTAGTCTTGTGATTTTTTTATTTTGTGATTGTTGTGCTTGATTTGCAATTTTGCATGTCTGGTACATACCTATGCCACTTTATTGTGGTGTCGCGTGTGTTAGGACTCTGAATTGTCTACTTTTGACCCTACATTTTGTTATGATATTACTCTTTTTAACCTATGAATTGAAACCCTTGATATCATTTTTGACCTCATCATCCCAAGGTATGAAGTAACTCTCCTCATTTTCTATACGATTAATTATTCAACACATATTCATGTTATTTTTACAATTAATCTTTGGAAATTGGCTAAGTCGCTAACAGTTGATTGGAATTGTTCAAAGTCCACAGAATCATAATTCACAGTTGCTGCAACACCAAGAATAGCAACTGTGCAGTTGCTGCAACACCAGAAGCAGCAACTGACTAAAGCAGGAACTGTCTTAATTTGCAACAGCAACTGTCAGAAGCTGGCAGGACTATACTCGGCCGATGATGATAAAGCATGATCAGCCAGTCTAACCACAAGACGCGGGAACACCAGGGACAACACGAAGCATTTTAAGGGATGGTTAAGATGTACCGAATCAGCAACAACAGCAGAGTAACCAAGGATAGCATAGGAGATAGATGAAGACCATCCATTTTGCAAACAACGGAAAGATCCAATTAAACAAGGATGACAAAGATATACATTGTTGTAACAGTATGCTGTAACAGGAATTAATTTCCTATTTTTGTACAGAAGAATTAAACTGTAGGACAATCTATTGTAATAGATGTCTCCTCTATAAAGAGGAGACATCTACAGTTGAAAACTAGCATGTGATACCGAATTATTGTAGTGCTGAAGGTTAGAACCTCTATTGTAATTGAACTCTTGGCAAATGAATAAAGTTTTGTTCTGAGCATTTCAATTTAGTATTTGTGTGTCGGGGAATCTTGTGAGAGGGACAGGGCCCACCTTCTTCACAAGATTCACCCATTCTTTTCCTGTTAAGTGTGTGTTATTTCTGTATGTGTTTAGCCTTGCTTCTGATATTTCCCTTTTGCTGATACGATGTTCCTTTAATCGATTGGCTCTGTGAGAAGTGTGTCACCGGTGAATAGGATTTTTGGTGTGTATTGGCGATTGGTCACAGACGCAGGTGCTGGGCGTCCTTATTCTGAGGACAGGGTCGTGGTCCTGTGTTACAACAGCCACCATTTTCCCGTAGATTTGTTACCTTTACTCAATTTCATTTCATTTCTGCAATAGTTTAATACTGCTGTAACGCAGAGTAAGTGTTTGATAGGAATTATATTTATTGTACTACAACTTTTAATGCTTTTGAAATTAAAGTGCATACAGTACGAGGTCACCTTTGAAATAAAAGGACTTTCCCGGGTTGACAAATTAATGTGGTACTCAACTGCTAATCAATAACAATTCGAGCGACCAACATTTTGGCATCGTTGCCGGGGAAGGCGACTAAAAATTTTTAAGGCATTAATGATTTTTCTTTAGAATAACAGGTGCATGAGAGGATGCAAGAAAGCTAACTTCACAGGTGGTAGGGGCACAGGAGGCGGAAGAAAAACTTTTATTGATGAGATCATTTCAAAAGCTGAGACATCTCAGAGAACGAGTTCCCGAAGACCTGAAATCCAGTATTCCTCCCAAACAAATCATCAGACAGAGGAAGTACTAGGGCCTGAAAGGAAGCTAGAAACACCAGAGCACATTGAGGAACCAGTAGAAGAACCTAAAGAAACAGAAGATACTGAAGACAGAGCCAGTGATTCGGGGATAAGAATAACGGAGGATAACAGAGAAGAAGGAAGGGGGGAAAACTCACTTTCCACCCTGGAATTTCCTATTGGGGATCTCCCAAGAGGGGCAGTCCCTATGAAAAATATTCCACCTGCAGCATTCCTAATTTTCATGGGTTATCCTCTGAAGATCCCGATGAGTTCCTCTTTGAATTTGATATACTGTGTAGAAGTTATGATTATGTAACTCCTGCTCAGAAGTTAAAATCATTTCCAACAACACTGAAAGGGAATGAATTAAGATGGTTTATGAGCCTAGGGGCTCAAGTAATCACCACATGGGATCAGATGAAAGAAAACTTCCTAAGCAAATATCAGGATTATTTTTGAACAAGAGAAAGGAAGGAAGAATTGTTCAAAATGGTTCAGAAAGAGGACGAGAATCTGGAGGACTTTGTAGAGAGACTGCAATATAATCTGCAGTGATCAGATCATCCAACCATGAGTAAGGATATTCTGAAGACAATACTACTAAAAGGAGTACGAGATGACTGCCTAAATATGTTAAATATGCTCGGAAAAGGGGATATTTCCAAAGAACCATTTGATGAGATTATCAACCTCTGCATGCGGTGTTCCAGAGAAGCATCAAGTAGATCTAAAACCGAGGACAGTACATATTCAAGAGTTCAGAAGTCAGCAAGCGGAGGAGCAACACGAGCTGAAATAGGTAATCTGCTTGAAGAATTTAAAACTGAAATGTTAAGCTCCTTTGCTTCACAAATTGATGCTCTGCAGGTTAAAAAGAAACAGGCAGAAGCAGAAGTTACCCTGGCTATCTTTTGCTCCAAATGCAGAGGAAAGCATCCACTGCGGGAATGCCCATTGGATAAGGTACCAATCTGTACCATTTGTGAAAAGGATCATGAAACTCAGCAATGCCCTTCTTTGTCAGGAATAAAGGCAGCGTTGCAATCAACTAAAGAAGAAGTTGAAGCAGTGTACCTGATGACACAAAGGAGGTAATGGCCACAAAGACAAGGTATGAGTTATAACACATCATTTAGTCGTTGGAACAATGAGACTCCTTTTCAAACAAATTTCCCACCCATGAATCAAATGCAATACCCACCCTTTAATCTGATGCAATTTCCTATGCAGCAACCAAATCCTCCTTTTATTGACCCTACTATGTGGAATCCTTGACTTTTCAACAACCTTATTTCAATCAATGGAATCCAAATTGGGTAGCCCAGCAGATTCCATTTCCTCAGCACCAGCAATCTCTTTCCTTACCATCTAATGCCCTGCAGAATAACCAGTCAATCAGACCCCAACTGCCTGTGCAACCTAATCCCAACCCAAACAATAATAAAGCCTTGCAGGTAATCGATATTCAAAGTCAACTTGCCCCCCCAATGCAATGTAATGACATCCATTTACGCTCTGGGAGGATAGTTGAACCCATCATAGATGACATTACTGACTCTGAAAAAGAAGAAACTAGAAAGGAAAAGTCATATGTTGGAGAGGTAAATCCCCTCTACGGATAGAGGCGATCCCTACTAGCCCAAAGGGGGTCTAGCAACAATCAAACAATGCTACACTGCAGGTTCCTAGTTGTAATTAACAAGTGGGTAAAAGAAACCTACTTGGATTCCAACGGTATGTTTGTCGAAGAGATGATCCTCTCGCTCCTTCGCTCCAGCCGATCAAAGTCCTCCACTATCCTCGCTGACGAACACCTGCACAAGCAAAGAGAGAATAAACACAAGCGTAAAATCTACTAAAAACAACTATGTATCAGTCAGGAAGGATACAATTTACATTAATCATTCATAGGACAAATGGAAATGGAAACATAAGAGTAGTCATCTATCTTTATTAATCAGAAAATAGAGTAAGGTACAACCGAAGTCCTGACGCTGAGTCCTTCTCTAGAGGGTCCAGCCAGCATATCTTCCAAGCATTCACCTTTGGAGTAGATCTCCCAAGTCAAAGAGGTCTTTCTCTCACATACAAGGCAAAAAACTCATGATCTTCCTCAAGCTCAAAATCAATCCTCACACAACACACCAAATGCCTACAAAGAGCAGCACTAATGCACTAAGAATTCCTCAATCAAAGTCTATATGTTCCAAACTAGCTG
>APFE031523407.1:0-19497 GCA_000404065.3 Pinus taeda | reverse complement strand
AATCAAAACTTTGAGAACTGCTTTAGCTGTTAACCTTGATTTGACTGATGCACAGACAGCTAGGTTGCAGCAGCTGCAAGAGCTAGATGATAAAAGATTGGATGCCATCCACCAAACAACCATGATTCAGCAACAAAGAACCAGATGGCATGACAAAACTATTAGGCAGAAGCAGTTCCAGAAAGGTAACTGGGGTTTACTGTATGACTCCCGTTTCGAGAATTCCAATGTAAATTGAGAACAAGGTGGCTAGGACCTTATGAAATAGATGTTGTATTTCCAAACGGAACCGTCAGACTCTTAACGATTGATGATAATAGAACACCGTTATTAGTGAAGGGATACTGACTCCGTCCGTATCAACGGCCTGTTTCTAAGGAGGATTTCAAAGCTACCTACATGGCAGAATTACACTATGTTTTTTTGGGGGAATTTTCTTCCCCTCAAGGCACTTAAATTTTTTTTCATTTATTTATTCTTAGATTAGATTTCTGAACTAATAATCCCTGCCAAGGGGTTGCTATGTTACAATTAGTTGTTTTGAAGATCTTACTTTCGGAGGATGGCTGAGAATAAAAATCCTGAAAGGATCACTTTGCAGCTTAGGAACGCTTTTTGGATCATAAGTCAAGTTTTACACCATTTTCTTGTTGCTGCAACACCATTTCTTGTTGCTGCAATACTATTTCCCTTTGCTGCAACACCATTCCTTGTTGCTGCAACACCATTTTCTGTTAATGCAATATCATTCCCAGTTGCTGCAACGCCACTTTCCGCCATTCCTCATTGCTGCAACACCACTTTCCGTCATTCCCCGTTGCTGCAACACCACTTTCCGTCATTCCCCGTTGCTGCAACACCACTCCCCGTCATTCCCTGTTGCTGCAACACCACTTTCCGTCAATACAATATCATTTCTCCATTGCCATAACACCACTTATCGCACGAGCTTATGTTCCGGCAAAATATCACTTTTCAACACTGCAACACCAATCCCAGCACTTAACGAATCATCATCCTGATGGAACATATTCTGCTGCATTCAAGGGACCAGCCAAGCACTCTAACAAGTACACGTCGTCACTGCTACTTCCCGTCAGATCGCTTGTGTTTTCACGATTAAAAACCCGTTCAAATTATGATTAAGCTAGAAAAGACAAGATAAGACTTTTGCGTGCGACTAAAGGTAAAAAGTAAAGGTACGCATGTTTAAGTGTGAATCTTAATTTATACTTAATGCGGAGATGTGATACGACTGTCGAAATCATTATACTGCCAATCAAATCATTCAGCCATAGATTTGGGGGGGATTACCAAAATATCACAATTATTCCATAACACGTTAATCGTCGCCACCCTTATTCCTCGCGGTAATATCTAAAACTCACTTTGCCATGGCATATCCTCATTTGTAACGGTTTGCTCTATTTCAAACTCGAAAACTAGGCTCTGTATCATATATTGTTCACTGAATCAGCAGCAATGGGAGGAAATTTGATTACTTATGAACCTGGCACAACAGCGCTACTGGAACTCTACCCCGAGGTTTATCAAATTTTCCTGTAGGCAGGGTCGGTAGACTACTTCAGAAGACTTCCACACTTCAACACACAACAAGTGTTGGAGTTCGCATGCAATTTGAGAGAAGGATTTTCTACAGTCCAAGGAGTACATATACCGGTAACAGAGGAAGATGTAGCCCAAGTCTCTGGGCTACCAACCAATGGTATACGCTGGTTCAGCAGGAAACATGTTATTTTGAATGCGCAGCAAGGCTTCTTTCTACCGGGTGAACACGTAGAAGCTAAAGGTAGAGGGGTCGCTCTTCAGTCACTGCCTCCACCATGGCCAAAGGTCGCGGAGTTTTTGAAGCAATATTTAACTTGCGAAGGTCGTTACCAGGTAATTTACCAACACGACTTTGTTTTGTTAAATCATTTGAGGCATCAAAAGTTGATAAACATGCCCTATTATCTATTGGGTTGTCTGAAAAACATGTCACATTATGCTGAAAAAGCGAAGCATCCAGCCCTTTCCCTCAAACAACATAGGTTAGCCCAACTCTTAATAAATAGGGGATTTGCTCTAATCCACCCACCCCATGTCATTAATCCTCCCCAGCAAATAGAAGATCCTCAGCAGAAGGAGGAAGTTCCCCAGCAGCCAGAACAAATACCCCAGGAGGAAGTTCCCCAGCAGCCAGAACAAATACCCCAGGAGGAAGTTCCCCAACAGCTGGAACAAATACCCCAGGAGGTCCCCCAGCAGCGAGAACAAATACCTCAAGAAATTCCTCAACAATTAGCAGTAGAAACACCCCTACAGAGGACCCCATCCCCCAATGAAGCTCAACCATCTACCCCTGTGCTTCATATTTCCACTGATGATTCTGAGGATAATACCCCCATCATTTCTTTTAAAAGGAAAAAACAGCAGGAAACTGAAACTCCACCAAAAAGGAGAAGAACCAGGGCTTCAATCAAAGCAACTGCTAGTCTTGATAGTTTCCCCAGCCAAAAGGAAAGTGACCGAAAAAGAAAAATTGTTGATTTTCCTGCCTCCTTAAAGAGGCAAAGAAAACGGTCAACCGCAGCAATTAAATTTACCAGCGCTCTGATTCCCAGTTCTCCACCTATTATCCTAACACCCCTTATTCCAATCATTCTAGAACAGTCCCTTTCCTCACCCTCTGCGGCTGAGATGCAGAGCATTGACAGCTTTGTGACAGCATTTTCTGAGGTAGTTGATACACAAGAACCACCTGCCGAAAAATCTAAAATAGACACCCAAGATGATATTGGGCAAGTGGCTGTTACACAAGAACCAGCCACTGACCCAACAGGTGACACACAAGAACCACCTGTTGGGGATGCAAATGCCCAAATGAACGCGGAACAACAATCCTCTCACCCACTACAGCCTGCAGGTATGCAAGCCCCACCTACCATAGCTTCCCTGCAGGAAGAAATTGAGTTTTTAAAAGCTCAAATTAAAGATTATCAGCATGATATAATAATGGTTAAGGAAGCCTACCAGAATGAATATAATCTCCACTTCCTAGCACGAGTAGCGACGGTAACAGAAAAGAGTCAGTACAATGAGTACATGTGTAGTGAGTGTGGTGAATTGTACACTCAAGCAGGATATAAGGTAGTACAGGTCCCAATGACTGAAGCTAATCCGCCACCCCTTGCTATTACAGAGAAACCTGTTGTTGTAGTCAAAACAAAACAACCTGTTGTTACACAAGAACCAGCAGGAAGAGCAGCAGAAGAAATGCAACAACCTGCTGTCACACAAGAAACAACAAGAGTTGCAGGAGTAGAAGAAGAAAAACCCGTTGTTACACAAGAACTAGTAGGTTTTCTAAAAACTGTAAAAGAAAAAACAGGGCAGCCTGCTATTACACAAGAACCAGCAGGAGCTGCAGGAGCAGAGAAAGAGCAGCCTGCTGTCACACAAGAACTAGCAGGAGTTGTAGGAGCAAAGAAAGAACAACATGTTGTCACACAAGAATCAGCAGGTTTTCCAATAGTTATGGAGGAAGACATGGTACCACCGCAGCCCACCCAAACTACTGTAGAACAGACATCCTTTATCGACACTTATGCACAGACTGAAGTCACTGAACTCCACTGTGTCAAGGATGCTTATGCACAGACTTAAGTCACTGGACTCCACTATGTCAAGGATCCCTATGCACAGACTGAAACTCCTTCTGTCAGTAATTCTTACACGGAGACCTCTAGATTTCAACAACTAAAGGACTCATGGAGAATATAATATGAGCTCTCACAAGGAAAGGCATCCCAACAGCAGAAGTCACTCTGGTTCAGCTATGCATATAGAAATTGGGATGCATTGGAACAGTCTAGAGCCCAGCATAAAGAAAATAAGGAGGTAAAAGCTAGGCTATCCCGTGCTTTTGATCTGGTTCAGAAGATATTGGCTACAAGAAAGCCTTCTTTTAACTATGCAGTATTCTTGAGAGAACTCTTGGCGTTCTTGCAAATAAAAGCAATAAGAGATGGAAGACCATATCAAGTTAATACACCTGACCAGTTTATTCAAACATTCAAAGAAGCACCACATAATGATCAAAATTTGCTTTGTGAACTCTATCTTCACAATGAGGCTATGCCTGAAGATAGAGCGATGAATATACTTCTTGTTGTTGGTGATATTCAAATAAGAGCATTTATCTCTTTTCTAGCTAATCAATTAACTTGGAAAAATGCCTACATGTCAACAGAACATAATGAGAACAACTGCCTCCTGTGGATTCGAAATGAACCACACAATCCAGCTACTTTCATTGCACAGTATCGGAATTATGTAAGTAATCCAGAATTGGCTGACCATATAAAGAAGCTAGAGGCAGGGGTTTTGCAGGACTGCCAACATTATGTGAAAACAAAAGGGGCACTGGCCGTGGAAGCAAACAAGTTATTCTAGGAACATTGTCCCAGAGAAAGAAAGGAATACCACCCCTACAATCCCCTCAATCTCCAGGTAGCGATTTCATGCATACCTTATTATGTTAAATGTATGGAAAACTGTGCGGAGAAGTGGATCGCCTACCATTTTCATTTCCCTCTCTTATGGTTACCTGGTCAACAATATAAAGCTCATTATAAACTGACCAAGAAGGAGGAGGTAGCAGTATGGCAACAGATACAGAATGTTCAGGGGTTTAGAAGCAAGTCGGATAAAGCCTTCTCGAGCTATTGTATCAGCAATTTACACTGTTCATCCCAGTTCTCCGACTCAGATTCAGACTAAACGTTGCATGAGGACATGCAACCCTTTCAGTTGGGGGGTATGTTAGGACTCTGAATTGTCTACTTTTGACCCTACATTTTGTTATGATATTACTCTTTTTAACCTATGAATTGAAACCCTTGATATCATTTTTGACCTCATCATCCCAAGGTATGAAGTAACTCTCCTCATTTGCTATATGATTAATTATTCAACACATATTCATGTTATCTTTACAATTAATCTTTGGAAATTGGATAAGTCGCTGACAGTTGACTGGAATTGTTCAAAGTCCACAAAATTATAATTCACAGTTGCTGCAACACCAGGAACAGAAACTGTGCAGTTGCTGCAACACGAGAAGCAGCAACTGACTAAAGCAGGAAATGTATTAATTTGCAACAGCAACTATCGGAAGCTGGCAGGACTATACTCGGCCGATGATGATAAAGCATGATCAGCCAATCTAGCCACAAGACGCGGGAACACCAGGGACAGCACGAAGCATTTTAAGGGACGGTTAAGATGTACCGAATCAGCAACAATAGCAGAATAACCAAGGATAGCACAGGAGATAGATGAATACCATCCATTTTGCAAACAACGGAAAGATCCGATTAACCAAGGATGACAAAGATATACATTGTTGTAACAGTATGCTGTAATAGGAATTAATTTCCTATTTTTGTACAGAAGAATTAAACTGTAGGACAATCTATTGTAATAGATGTCTCCTCTATAAAGAGGAGACATCTACAGTTGAAAGACTAGCATGTGATACCGAATTATTGTAGTGCTGAAGGTTGGAACATCTGTTGTAATTGAGCTCTTGGCAGATGAATAAAGTTTTGTTCTGAGCATTTCAATTTAGTATTTGTGTGCAGGGGAATCTTCTGAGAGGGACAGGGCCCACCTTCTTCACAAGATTCACCCATTCTTTTCCTGTTAAGTGTGTGTTATTTCTGTATGTGTTTAGCCTTGATTCTGATATTTCCCTTTTGCTGATACGTTGTTCCTTTAATCGATTGGCGTTGTGAGAAGTGTGTCACTGGTGAATAGGATTTTTGGTTTGTATTGGCGACTGGTCAGGGAGGCAGGTGCTAGGCATCCTTATTATAAGGACAGGGTCCTGGTCCTCTGTTACAACAACCACCATTTTCCCACAGATTTGTTACCTTTACTCAATTTCATTTCATTTTTGCAATAGTTTAAGACTGTTGTAACGCAAAGTAAGTGTTTGATAGGAATTAGATTTATTGTACTACAGATTTTAATGCTTTTGAAATTAAAGTGCATACAGTACGAGGTCACCTTTGAAATAAAAGGACTTTCCCGGGTTGACAAATTAATGTGGTACTCGACTGTTAATCAATAACAATTCAAGCGACCAACATCGTGGTTATTGGTTTTCATGGTTTTATTCTTGGTTGTTTCTTGGTAGTTCCTTTTATGTTTTGATTCTTAGGAATTGGTCAAGAAAGAGGAAAGTTAACGAAGCTTGGGTAGAGTTGTGTGGTACCCAATAGGTAAGGTAAGACACAGATGAAGCTCAATGCATGAGTAATCGCAACGGAAGGTAAGATTATGACAGTTGGTTGGATTGGCTGGGTCCATTTTGGTAAATGGATGATGGTAGTAAAGTCATGAGAAGGGTAAGCAGAAAAGGTAAAATAAATGGAACTAAGGTTTCATATGGTTTGACTAAGTTGGGAACAATGGTTCTCAATATTGTATATGTTGTGCACAAATAAGGAAGTTTTCTAACCTAGACCTTATAATATCTGGCAATTTTGTTGTGATCATGATTATGTTGATGTTCATATGTATACATGTACATATGTATGTATATTGTTTTCTGATAGGATGATGATTGTTTTATGTTAATTTTTATGTATATATATGCATGTATCCATGTATCTATGTCACTGTTTGATAGGGTCATCAGGAATTGTCCTTGTGGAGGAATGATTGATTACGCAGGCGAATGGAAGGAAGAGGTTCCTAGCTATGAGCAATCATGTGGGAAGGGTAGTCATGAAAAATATACAAGGTTAGTATGATATGATTATGAGTTGATATTATGTGATTATATCAATTATAGGTTATGGAAAGGTTATACCGAGTAATACATCAATGAAATGAAAGCAATGTGGTCTGTGAAATGCTGGGAGAAGCATGGATAAGAAACTAGAAGCAAGGTTGCTTGGTAAAGATAGTGTGGTTTTGAATGTGTGGTACTATTGTTGTGCACATGTTTCATATGTGATTTTATGTGCATGTTGTCTTGTGTGAATATTTCATATCCAGTGTTGTGCACAAATGATGTTATGTACATGCTAGATATGCAGTGCTATGTATAGGTCGTGTTACATGCATGCTTTACATGTGGTGCTATGTACATATGGTGTTGTGCGCATGATTTTACAAGTGGTGTTATGTGAATGTGGTGTTATGTCCATGTTGTACAACTAACATTGTGTGTAGGTGGTGTTGTGTACGTATGGTCTCACGTAGATCTTGTGTGTATGGTACTATGTACATGTGGTATCTTTTACACATTGTATAGTGGAGTAATGTCCATGTGGGTTTGTGTACATGTTGTTCTGGTGGTTTTGTGTACATGTGATGTTGTGCACATGTTGTGCAGGTGGTTGCATTGTACAGGTGGTACTGTGTACGTGTGGTACATATGGTAGTGATGTAGATACATGTATTTAATGGTGTTGTATGACATGCGTAGATGTATGTGTGTGATGCACACTATGTGTATGTGCACATGGTTGAGGAGAAGGCATTGGGTGCTTTCTAGGTGTGGTAACTAATCCGGTGTGCGTACGGAATAAGAACAAAGGAAGAAGCTAAGGATTGACTAAATGATAAGTATCAATATTGTTTTTAGTGATTTATGATTTCAGTTTATGATGGTTACATGTGATTTATGATGTTGATCTATGATGGTTGTGTTTTGAGCTAACATAATGTGATACAATTATACATGATGATTTGGTCAAAGATTTTATGTTGATTTGTTGTGATAGGAACTAAACAGGATTGCAAGTGTACCTAATTAACTATCTACCAATGAGGTATGATGTGAATTTATTTCATTTTATTTTGAACCTAATGGAAGTTATGTTCTTGGAACAAGGATGCTTGAACATGCCTAGTTGGGTGGTTGAAATTGACTGCAAGAATTGGCAACAACAACAAAAGAAATTGGAACATGCAACAGTATGCTGGTAGAGTATTCAGGACTAGGGCCATTATGGGACATTGGTACCCAATGAGTCAAGGATATATCTTGGTTTTGTATCTTCAGATTTGAGGAAGCCTTACCAAGTGACAGATCACCCGGGTTAGGGGATTCTAGGGAACTTGGAAGGTGAGTGACTACATGGAAGTGGTGATTGTATTTCCTGAGGGATTGTGTAGCAGAGAAGGGTAGATCACAAATATATTGGCTTTGGTCATTATAATTTCTAGATGGAATAAAGTGCACATTATGAGTGTAACATGGAACAATGATTTGGTAATTGTTCATTGAGAGGACAAGTGGCATAGGATTATAGCACTAGACATTGGATGTAGTTCTGACTGTGGCAATGGATTCTGGACTTCCTAGGAAGGAGGTGAATCCTACTATTACCTTGAGGAGGGAGGTGTGATCCTATAGATTCCCTTATTTATTGATACATACATTGTATCCTTTTATTTTTTGGTTTAGAAAATGTGCATATGTGTGTTTATGGTTAATGTAAATACCATAATGAGCTACATTATAAAGCTCCACTATGTGGTATGTTTTCATGTTTTCATGATGTTTTTCCTTTGAGAAACTCTTTCATTGTAAATATTGTAACATGCTAAGTTATAAAGCTCCATGGGTATTATGATTACTTTCAATGGTTTTTGCTGAGGTCCTGGTGTGGTTTAACAACGAGGATGGTGTTCCCCAAGGGGGAGGGTTTTGTAACAACACTGGTAAAAAGTTTAGGTAATAAAAGTTAATAAAGGAAAAATAAGACCACAGGTAAGTGACATGTATTCCAATCCAAATGTTGGACAAATATATCCTAGTGGGCATCATTGGATGTGTGCTTTTGGCTAAGGAAATTGGTAATGGTAAAGGCATTAAAAGAGAAATGGGCATTTTTGGCATGTTTATTTATGAAAATAAAGGAAATTATGGGAAAATTAAGGTGAAAGGTCATAGGTTTCATGTGAGGAGGAAATTGAAGGAAAATAATGGAAAATGAAGAAAATAGAGGCCTCATTAATAAAAAGGCTTATGAGGACTAGTTGGAAAGATTCTCTCAGTGTTACACTTAGTTAGTGTTAAGCTCTTGGATAGTTCAAGTTTGGAGCTCTCTCATTATTCTCTCTCTCACTCTCACTCTTGGTCACTTAATGTTTTCTTGGAGCACTCTAGTTCTAGATCATGGAAGGAAAAGCAAGAAAGAGGAAAGGAAGGAAAGCAAGCATCAAGGAAGGAAAAGCATGATCAGGAAACTTCAACAAGAATACTTTCAAGTAACCTTTTACATGTGTGGTTTCCTAGCTGGTTTGGACATGCATGCCTTTTCATGTTGGTGTATGGTTATCTTGTTGTCGGTGGCATGCTTTTTCTGGTTTATGATAGTGGTTTTCAGCCTAGCCTTGCATTTTTCTAAATGTCATGGTATGTTGGAATTTTTATCTCAGATTTGAGCTTTGGTTTTCTGGATGGATTTAATTTCGGGTGGAGGTGGTATCAAGTTTCATTTCCAAAGGCCTAGTAATCCCCAGACCAATTTTGGTGGGATACATAGTAAATCCTAGGTGAGAAGTCTTGGTTTAGGGCCTATCGATCCGACTTTGGATCGCGGTAAATCCTGAGACACTGGTCTCAGTTTAGCTTCTAGTGATCCGGGAATGGATTGCGGTAAAGCCTAAGAGACAAGGAGATGGAAAATTTCGCAAGGCTAATGATGAATTCTAAATGGCATTCCAAGTCCAGTTTGGTTGTGATCGGAGCACCGGTTTTTGTGTGATCATGGTTTGGTGAGGGTCAAGGTGTTTTAGCCTCTAGATTCCCTTAGTTGTTCTTGGATTGGTTGTTCTATGAGATCCCACATTCATGGTTGGAATATGGCATGTCGATGACTCGTTGAAAGAGAGATTTAGCTCAACCATGTCTATGGTTGGGTGATACGTGGAAGTCCTGAACCTGGTCGGATTTTCCTATGTCTAATAAAATCTAAGTTCTCTTACTTTTGCAGTTGTTTATATGTGAACTTTATGGTTGTCATATCTTTGATATTTATATGGTTGTATGTTGGTTATAAGCATGGTTAAACCACTGGTTCATGTCATGGTTATTTCATGTATTTACTTGTAATTATTAAATGGATGGATGAAAGACCTAATTGATGTTCTACTAGTTCAGTGGAAAAGGTGGTGATCCTTATGGTTATGTTTCATAATTTATTTCGGTCATCCTACTCTGTCTTGTATCCTAGAACTGTAGGTTGCATTGATGCTAAGTGTTTGATAGAATGTCATTCTCGGTTAGGGATGCTCAGGCCTAGTCCTAAGGTTTTTTTTTGTTTCTTTATATTTTCTTCACGTCTTTGATGGATTATGATGGCTATAAAAAGTTATGGGTATAGCTCGAGAATCTGGACTAGAAAAGTGGCTCAAATCTTGGAGACGTTGCCACAGGTCTGCTGAAAAGAGTCCAGGGATGCTGGCACATAGGTTTGTGAGAGCGAATTTGGCTTATGAACACTGCCTTGCCTATATCGTGAGAGTGACTAGAGGTTAAATGGCTTAAAACATCAGTGGGACTCAAGGACATGATCTCTGAGTGGCTGACATGTCTCCTGAGGGTGTTATTGTTGATGTGGATGGGTTTGTTTGATAACTTCCATCAATTCCATTTCCTTAAGGTCACCAAGAAAGTTGAATCCCTTATACTGACCTCTCTCATTGCATGCTTACTCCAACTAGGTGGTAGCTTGGGTGGACCTGGGAGGAGGGGGTGTTACACTCTTCTCTTTATCTTCAGAAATGTTTTATGATGAATTCATTGGGGGAGAATATTTTCCAGGTTTCTACCCTATTGATTCATCAAGCCCTTGATTTTCCACACTGAGCATTATGTTTGATTCTTTGAAGAAGCTTTGGTATCTGGTTTCCAAAACTTGCCTAGAGGAGGTTATGGCACATTTTCTTTCCATCTTAGGAAAACTAAACACATTTTATCTCTAGAACAAACTATGTTTCACCTAAATATTTTTGTTGCAGATGTTCAACAAATTTTGCAAGTATTTTTGCATGATCAGGTTACAGTAATGTTTAATTTGGTCATGCAACCTTAAGTGACTCTTGATATACCAAATTTTTGGGATGGTTTAGTGAATTCTCAATTGTCAAACCTGAATCTTACTAGTTTCTTAAAATTCCCATCTCTGTTGGTTTACTTATTCTTCTATGTTCATGCAGAAAGATTCATGCATTTGGGCTTGAACATATTAGATTCTCATAAAGGAAAATAATCAGTGGTCAACTGGACCAAACTTTTATGAAGTCACCCTAACTTTGAGGGTGTCCCATATTTCATTGCCTCTTCTATGCCAAATTTATATTCTATCATAAACAACTTCATTCCACCACGCCTCTTGCCAAAAGTCTAGTTATTTGTAAGCTCAACAAAGATGTCAAAGTAGGAGACTACTTTCAGTTTGAAGATTATGTTGAAATTAGATTATATAGAACAAATGTTGCCTCTTATAGAATCCCATATTTTGTACAAATGAGACTATTTGCATTTGTTTTTATTAGAAAAATTTTAAATGTAGATCAAATTCATTTTGTACCAACAAAGAAGGGGTATTTTTTCAAGTTGCCCAAAACTATTCGTCCTTTTATTGTAAACAATAAACAGGCTAAGGAGGGAGTTGATAGAATGATTCAAGACATGTACTTTTAGCAAGGAGACAAATGGTCCTATGATCCTCACCAAATTATTTCAAGAAGAAGGGTGGAAAATTCCTATTCTCCATACATCCATCAATCTAGGATTGAGATAAGAAAACTAGCTAATGGTGGTCAATTTGTAGCATAGAAGGGGATGGAGATTGAAAATCCACACCCTCTAGAGAAAGGATTTAAGAGAGAGATTGAAGAGGTCATTGATCTAGATGAAGAAACCAGTCATAGTTCCAAGAAATCAAAAATACATGGAAAAGAAAAGGAACCTTAGCATGTGATAGAAAGTTCTTCTTCTTTAGTTGGTTTTCAATTACAGATAGGAGAAGTGATATTTACACCTTCTTCTCCTATTCATGAAGTAGTTGAAGATACCTCTATTACTTCCGTGAAGGAACCATATGAACAAGTTAAAGAGAAGAATAAAAAGATTAGGGAGAATGTATCTTATAAGCTTGAAGCCCAACCAGTATTAGAGTATCATACCAGATTACTGCCAACCATGGATTTAGAGAGAAATCAACTCAAAATTTGTTTTTCTCATCCTTTTGCTTTGACAACTTCTTTTGCAGGAGGATTCGAAACTGTAAATTTAAATATGTATGCAAAGGATATTCGATTCCTAACAAAATTAATCAACATAGGCAAACCGGGGAACTTATTTACAATTATTTAAGGAAGGAATCATTAGAAGGAAATAAAGAAGAAGCAGTTTTGGGGAAAGTAATAAATCAATTATAATTAGAAAAAGCTAATTCTAGAGCTTTACATATTGAAAATGAGGAAATCAAGAAGTTAATTGTTAATCTTAGAGTAAACCTAGAACATACATATATTATTCAAAAGCTTTTGTGGGGGGCAAAATAATAGATTCAAGTGTTAAAAAAGAAGTTGAAGCTGCCTGTAGTTGATGTTACGACTCTAGAAGTGGCTCAAGTTGAAAAAGAAAAGGAACTCATAACTTAGGAATTACATGAAAGGAATAAGGAAGTGACTACTTTGAGATAATTGAATGCAAGCTTGCAACATAAAATAAATACTCATGTATGCACAATTATTCTACAACTAGATTCTGAAGACCCTACTGATAAAATTACAAGAGCCATGAAATAATTATAGATTTCATAGGATGAAATGAAGAAAATCCAAAAGTGTCTCGATGACAAAAAAGGTAATTTGAATATTAATGGGAGACAATTGAATATTGCAAAGGAAAGTGCACCACAAAATAAAAAAAACTATCAGACGACATATGATGAGATCAAAGAACTGACGGAGAAGCTCAAAGCCTATATGTCTCAGATACACGTCAAAGAGATAATTTGGAATGACATCATTCAGCAGGTGAAAGTAATATGGGATTGTGTGTTGATTATTTCAGAGGAGAAAACCATTGCCACAGATCTAGAAGTGGTCATTGGTTCTAGTAAAGAAAAAACCCAATGAAGTGCCCAACTAGCAAAGAAAATGATTGATTTTATTAATTCTAAATCATCTCAAGAATTAAGAACTATGGAGATTGAAGGCAGAACAACTCTTATTCTGGAAATATATAAAATGGTAAAGAAGAATATTTATATAAAAAATAAAAGACAAAGTTGGGAGAGATCAAGAAATATATTTTGAAATTCAATACATAATTTGACAAAAGTGTTATAAGGAAATCTAGTGTCCACTCGGAGCTGCTAGTCTCACTAAGACAGGTAGCTATCTTAGAAACAAAGAAAACAAAACTACTTTCGCTTTCCTTTATGAGAAGTAGATAAGAGGGGAACAAAGGATACCAACCTCAGTCTTGCGCTTGGTTCCTTACTTAGTTCCTCTCCCTTCTAATAGATATTTGCTGCTCCATGTTCGCTTACCCAGCTTCAAAGAGCACCTGTAGAGTCAAAATAGCATAATACTATCGAAGAACAAAGATCTACAATCATAAACAATATAGGACCAGATATATATTGACCACACAAATGCATATATCATCAAACACACAAGAATGTGGAGGAAAACTTGAATAGCTTTATTAATATCAAGAATAGCAAAGAGGATTACAACCCATTGTTCTGACCGAGTGTCATCCTCTCAGCATGAAAGCCCTTCTTCACCTGATGAAAATATTAGATCACCCAACACTATGATATTTCACTAAGAAACCAACAGCACTTCCTTACAAAATACCAGATTCCAGCCTCTGGATCTCTGTGATGAGGGATCCATATATAGATGTTTGCAGGGGGGAGTTAGCTGTTGGGTTTTGATTAGTGTCCTCTCTCTGATAATTCTTTGTTCCAATTGGAGATTCATGATCTCTTACTCATCCCTGGGAAAATTCAGAGAGGCAAGTGTCATTGGAGAAGTTTCTGGAAGATTCCATGATCATCCACCTTGCAAATTGTCTCTGCCATTTGTCTACTCTCACTCATCACACCCTATAGAAGGGATTTCGAGTATGCATTTCACTTTTTGCACTGAGCAGGTGAGATGCATCACACCCTTAGCACTGAGCAGCCTGTATGGTCCAGTTTTGACCAGTTCTGAGCAGTTTTCCATGGAGAACTTTTGGGAGATGATGTAATCAGCTGACCTTGTTCCTTTTTGGTGTGAAGCAAAACTTTTAGGGACTTAGAAGCCCTTGGTTTGTTGACATGTATGATTGGGTTTGCAGTGCCCAAAAATGTCTATAACAGTTGCCCCTTCAAGCATGAGGTTGTTAATCTTTTGATGTCAGGTGAAATGCTTTATTATGAGGATCTTAACGTTTTTCGAGCTGGAAGGTGACCTGTAATAAGATAAAATACAATACATTATCTTCATAATGTTTTTCATGATCTAGATGAGGCAGGAATTCCCATGCTCAGCTTTATAAATTCATTTCCATGTACATAGGATAGACAACCGTCTATGTAGCAGACTGATGATTCGGACAGAGTCATCATCCTTTGATTCAGATGATCATCTGTTCGGCAATGATGTGCATTTGATGTCTTTATATTACTAAATATATCGCAGCCCGAATGGAAGAAACTAGATCCGGGGTTTTCACACTCGTTCAATCTTCACTGGAAGTACAAGTCAATCCATGTGAAAGATGTTCTAGAGTTAAACATGGAAAGACATCGCTTGATTACCAGCCAATGATGTAAGCTGTTAATAGGCACGAGAGGAATCACCAATAATGATGATGACCCTCAAGGTAGGACAGTACAATTCATGTTGTGTGAAAATGGGACTTGGCATCGAACACCCCGTAAAATATTTTAGTCGAAGGCCATTGATGTAAACCTATCACCGGAAGTGAGAAACTTTCCATTGAGGCATGCAAGCTTCAAAGTACTGAAAGGGTTGTTCCTAGGTTGATTTCTTGGATAATGAGCTGATATCAAAAAGAAGCGCCCCGTCATAGGAGGGCCTTAATGAATCCCACATCCACAACATGGAACAGAGCAAATGATTTTGTGGAGGTGAAAACAATCTGGTGATACAAGTGTTGGCATTATGGTTCTGGTATGATTATATGTTTCAGATGTTGCACTTGATGGCAACACCCATGGCATGGCTCTCAGTTTTGATGAAAATAAAGAAGTACGCAGGAGAACAGTTCAGGAGGTGCGTACCCACAGGTATACCGTGCAGGGACTGCGTCCAAATACGCGGGTTACCCATTCATGGGGTGCGTACCCCATTGCACACACTTCAAGGCAGTAAAGCGCCCACACATGGGGTTTCTCATGGTATTTAGCCGACGGTATTGTGTTATCATGCTTTTGGCCCGTGGTATTGTTTATTTTATTATTATTATTGAGCCCCATGATCCTTGATTTGAGGAAGAGCATGCCTATATAAAGCTAAGGAGATCATTTGGCTTGGGCATCTTTGTGAATTGAATATCTTAAGATCCGATCTATTGGGTTCTCGGTTTAAAAAGATTGATCTATAGAAGAGAAGTTGAAAGCGAATTTGTGAAGGGTGATTTCTCGAGCGCAAGATCAGATCTGAGTATCTGACTGTATTTTGGCCCTAATCAGAGGTGCGCAGGTGATCAACAGTGGCAGTGCGTGGGTACGTAGAGGCAACAAAGGGTCAATGCGTGGGTACGCAGAAGAGGCGAAGGTGCAGCGCGTGGGTACGCATAGGCGACAAAGGTGAAGTGCGTGGGTACGCAGCGCGTCAGTGCTTCAGGTGCGTGCTTTCTGTTTAAGTACGCGGCGCGACAGTGTTTTTGGGTGCGTACCTGCGGTGACAGTATGCGACGCGTTAGTTCTTCTGGGTGCGTGCCTACCTTGCAGTACGTGGTGCGTTAGTACATTTCAGTGCGTACTGTACGCAGATCAGTGAAAGGAGCATTGTGTGGACACGCAGTACAGCAAAAGGAACTCTGCGGGTATACGCAAAGAGGCAGAGGGTGCAGTGCGTAGCAACGCAGGCGAGTAAAAAGAAAACCTACGTATCTGTGTTAAGATCTTCTGTTGGTTGAATTTTTCTGTTGATAAGGTGTTCTGGGTTCTGTTCTATTATTATTGATCTGGTTATTACAGCTGATTGTATAAATTACATGTACTTGATAATCATTTGATGTATATGGATCCAGTTTGAAAATTTATGAAAAGTGGTCCTTGAAAAGAAGTAGGGGGTTGTAGCTCCCTTCCAGGAGAGACTGGAAAACGAGAGAGAGTTGTAGCTCTCTGCAGGTTGCAGCCTGGGTACTGGTAAAGGACTGCACCAGTACAAGACCATTGTAAAAGGAGTTTCTAATTTGAAAGAAGATAGAGACATATTGCAGCAGGTGGTTTTCACCCACATTGGGTTTCCACCTTATATCTGGTGTTCTTTGATGTGACTGTCTGATTTTCTTGTTCATGCTCATTATTTATGGTATTGGTATGCAAAAATAAGTCAAAGTATAAATAAGAAAGATTTGGTAAAAGAATTAGATAATACTGATTCACCCCCCCTCTCAGTATTATTGTCAACAATTGGTATCAGAGTAGGTCCTTCTAAAGAAGCTTGATCGCTTGAAGGAAGATCTTTTCATCATGAGAAACTACGAGAAGGAAGCATCTATCAGGCCACTGGTTTTTGATGGGACAAACTTCAATTATTGGAAGGTAAGAGTTACTGCCTATCTTCAATCTCTTGGTACAGAAGTTTTGGACATTGTAGAGACAGGCTATGCTTTTCCTTCAGCTACTCCTACAGATGCAGATGAGAAAAAGAAGTATGAAACAAATGCAAAAGCAGTCAGTACCCTATTAGGATGTATATCCCAATCGGAATTCATGAAGGTAATTCACTATAAATCCGCAAAAGAGATATGGGACAAAATTGTCACGAGCTATGAAGGAGATGAACAGGTAAAGCGTGCCAAACTTCAAACTCTCAGGATTCAGTATGAGACTCTCAAGATGTATAAAGATGAAAGTGTGGCTAACTATTTTCTTCGGGTAGATGAAGTTGTTAATTGTATGAAAAATTTGGGTGAAGAAATAAAAGAGGCTATTGTGGTTGAAAAGGTTCTAAGATCATTGTCCCCCAAGTTTGAATCTAAAGTATTTGCAATAGAAGAAAAAGAAAATCTACGAATTCTTACTATGTCTCAGCTGCATGGAATTCTAACTGCTTATGAAATGAGAAAGGAGGTCCATCAGATAGAAGAGAAGCTGCTTTCAAGGCATCAGGCAAAGGAGATTATTATGAGGCAAGTCACGTCCCAGAAGAAGAGGAAGAAGAATCAAATTTTGTCAGAAATCTTCAAAGGGGTTCTGGAAGGTTCAGTAAGTTGCCTTTTAAATGCTTTGGTTGTGGAAGAGTAGGTCATTATGCTGCAAAATGTCCTTATGAGGATAAAGGAAAGGAACCTGCTAGATGGAACAAGAAACAGAGTGCAAGTAAGAAAAGCTACTCCACTCATGAAGATAGTGATGGTCTATCAAACAGTGATGAAGATGAACGAGGTAATGAATATAAATTGTTAATGGCATTTGAAGATGATGACTATATGGATGCTATAGATGTGGATTACTTTCATGAAGAAATTACTAAACTTAAGAGATGTATAGAAGAGAAGAATATGATCATTGATACTCTACAATTTCAAATTGATGAAAAGGAAAGACATTTTGAAAAATTAGAAGGTGAAATTGTTGGTCTTAGAAAAGAGATTGAGAAAACAAAAGCTATTAATCTTAAGTTTGTCAAAGGATCTGAAACCTTGGATGAGATTATCAATGTGCAGCGGTCTCCTCTAAACAAGACAGGTCTGGGCTATAATGGAGAAACTTCTCAAGCATCCACCTCAAAAAGTTATCTTGATGCAGCAAGAAGAAATGAGCAAAAGCACAATGAAGACCGTCAAAACAAGGACGAATTGAAAACAGAAGCTATTAGGGGCAATCCATCTTAAGGGTGAACAAAAGCTACAACCAGCCACAGGTAAAATCTTCTCAATTTGGTTCAAAAATAGATGACAAGAGAAATTACAATCAATTGGCTGGTAGATTCGATAACCGCAGAAGTTTCTTCAATGGACAATGCTTTTCTTGCCATAACTTTGGTCACAAAGCAGCTCAATGTGTTGCATATAAAACAATCATGACTAGGGAAGCTCAAAAACAAAGAAGTATGACCGGGATTACAAAAAGGACCTATAACAACTTTTCGGTTCTTGAAAATGAAGTTGAATGTTCTATTTGCAATAACTTTGGTCATGAAGACTCTGAATGCAGGAGCAGGTTTCAGCAGAGAAAGGAACAAGCCTCAAGCACCAAAACATGGAGAATAAAGGAACCACAAACAGAAAGATGTGGGATAGCATTTTATGCAGAGGGACAGGAAAATCTATGGTACATTGACAGTGGATGTTCGAAGCATATGACAGGTGATAAAGAAAAACTTGAGTCATATTCTGCTCTAGAAAAAGGAAAGAAAGTCTCTTTTGGAAATGATACTCCTGCAACTATAAAAGGAAAAGGTATTGCTCAGTTAAAAGAAAAGGTCAAGGCTGGAAATGTTTTGTATGTTGATGGATTGAAACATAATCTTCTAAGTGTCAGTCAGATGTTTGATCAAAGAACCGAGGTGATATTCAGATCAAATGGATGTCTTGTTCGTGATCTTGATACAGGTAAAACAGTGATCAAAGGCAAAAAAACTCCAAATAATCTGTACATATTTGAAGAAGGACAACAACAATGCTATCTAAGCAAGGATGATGAGCACTGGTTATGGCATCGGAGGTTGGGACATCTAAGCTTTTCACAAATAAGGAAAGCATGCAAATATCAAGCAGTTCGTGATCTTCCAGATATCAAAATTCCTGACAACACCATATGCAAATCATGTCAGTTTGGAAAACAAACCAGAACTAACTTTCCAGAGAAGGAAGGATCAGCTAGCATGCCTCTTGAGCTAGTACATACAGATACATGCGATCCTTTCAGAAAAAGAACACCTCGAGGAGAAGAATACTTGATATTATTCATTGACGATTTCTCCAGGTTTGTCTGGTTAGGACTTATGAAGCACAAAGATGAAGCATTCGGAAAATTCAAAGCCTTCAAAGCCTTGGCTGAAAATGAATCGGGTCACAAAATTAAGTGCCTCAGATCCGACAAAGGTGAGGAGTTTACCTCAAATGAATTTTTTGATTTCTGTGAAGAACATGGGATAAGAAGAGAATTCTCTACAGCTAGAACTCCTCAGCAAAATGGAGTTGTGGAAAGAATGAACAGAACAGTCCAACAAATGGCCCGTGCTATGCTTGATGGATCAGGG
>APFE031523405.1:0-11189 GCA_000404065.3 Pinus taeda | reverse complement strand
TCAACTTGGGCAATTTCATGACACAACAATCTTATTTGTGTTATTAATGCCTTATTAATCTGTATTGCCTCTGCTTTAAACTCGACAGGCTGGGGAAGACTCTTGAACTTCTCTACTTGAGCTGATAATTGAGCAATTTGCTCATCTTTTGTCTTTGCCATCTGTTCATTCATTGCCTTCAACTTTGATAATGCCTCCAATAATTATTTTTGTCTCTGAATCGCTCCCAAATCGGCCCTCTGTTTCTCTTCATGCAACTGTTTGTTGAGCTGGTTATTTAACTGTTGCTGCGTGGACAGTTGTTGTTGTAGTTGTTCTGTCTTCTGTTGTTCCTCCGATAGCTATGCTTGTAGTGAAACGATCACTTGATCCTTTTCTTTCAACAAATTGCTTACCTCCGATGCCTTATCCATGGTGGCTGCCGAATAGGCACCAGCATATTGGGACAAATTTGTCAGGTCATCAGAGGGGTCGAATTCTTCCTTCTACACCACATTGGCTGTTACTGTTTGTTCAAGGAACAGAGAAGGTTGATCAATCCTTCTCCTTTTTCGTTGTCGCTTTATTACAACCCTGTGTTTTGGGCTATAGAAAACATCCGGTGGAGGAATGTCCTCCACCTGCAAAATAATTTGATCTGAAGGATCTTTGGGAATTATTTCTACTACTGTAGTCGGGGGTAGACCGCTGGTTCCTTTGCTTGGAACCTCTTTTGATGTTGTATCCTATGTATCGACCGCTTTGGATGTATCGACATCCATTAAGCTCTCAAGATTGCTTATAATTGAATTAAATTGTTGCCATTCCTGGAGCAATCTTGGGTCAATTTGAGTGTCGACACTCACCTCCTTGCTGTTCTGCTCCAGCTTCTTTTTCTGTTCCTCCTCCCGTATTCTCTCCTGTTCTTTCTTTTCTGCTTCCTCTCTGTCTTTCCTCTGTGTTTCCTCTTGTTCTTTCCTCTTTGCCTCTTCATGTTCTAACCTCCGGAGCTCCTCCTGCTCTCTTCTTTGGACTTCTTCAAAGATTTCGGATGTAGCAGGAGGTTCACTGGTAAGCTGCTGCTCAGACTCGCTTGATTGTATCATCGGGGCAGTGGCTAACAAATCTAGAGGCAGGGTTTGCAACCTCTGCTCTCTAAGTTTATTAAATTCTACTAACCCTTCATCATGGTATCCCATTCTAGCTAGTTGCTGCACTTAAAATATTGACTCGGCTGAGGAGAATAGGTCATCAAACTCATCTTCCTTATGTTCAAATTTAGTAAGTTTGGCCTGGTCTAGAACATTATAGACGATTTTATTCGGGTCGAAACATCTATTAGGCAGAGTGGTGAGACTTAGGATGTTAATCTTTTCCACCTCTTTCTCTGCATGTTTATAATCATGTAGAGTATAGACGCCACACCTTAGAGGAAAAGGAGGCTAAACTTGCTTCTTTGAATTTATGAGAGTCTTTGTAGTTGATGCGGTTGTAAGCTGATATGTTATCTCTCGAGCTAATAGTTTGTCTGGTATATACAAGGGGAGGATATGAGGCCTGGCCTGACTGCTGAAAACTCTTACATAAGTGAATTTTTCTTCTCCAAACTAGGTTCCTAAGGTTGTCAAGTCAATCTCTGCCTGAGGGGAGATCTTAGGAGCAGGTCTATCAAAAATTGCATAGTAAATAGGTAGCATGAATCCATTGCAGACTTGATATAAGTGGTGTTTATAATGAGCTTTCCATAATTTCTGGTGGTAGATATGAATGGGCATAGGGTCCTGTGGAGTCCATCTCCACCCTAAAACAGGAAACTCAGAATTAAAACAGAGGGTGTCCAAAATATAGGCACTAAAGTAAAATGGAGGGATGAAACTATCAGTAACACGAGATTTGTTTCTGAATTCCAGAATAGTTGTAGCCAACTTATTCGATAATATAGTCCCCCAATCCATGATTTCACTATTACATGCTGCTTCCATCAAAGGTACCATCTCTATGGAAAATTTTGAAGAATCATGCAATCCACACATTCGACACATCATGACTCCAACATAACAATAAGGAGAGCATAAGGAGTTGACGGAGTACTTACTCGAAGACTCATGTTTGTGTTTCGCCGTGTTCTGTCTCCATTCCCGTATAGGCTCCGACTCAATTTCATTCTCATCTCGAAACTTCTCCAGAAATGATTTATTATACTTCTTCTCTGGTTCGGGCAAATGGTACATTTGTCTCAAATCATTGGGCTGAAATGAACCGAATACTCTCCCATCAACAGTGCAGAATGTTCTGTTTGTAATTGGAATTTCTTCAATTGCCCATCTCACCACATCCGTATATGGAAGAATTTGCTCTCGAGCCGCTATCCTGTGCAGGTAGGAATCAACCAAATCTCTTAGAGTAGCATCAGACTTCCGACTTGAGCCTGTTGTAGCTTGTACCGATGTTTGCTGAGGTTCCTCGGCTTCAACCAGGTTGTAAATGTTCTGCAAAGTAGTACTGCCGAGGCCGAGACATGTGGTATCTGAGATTAATCCCTTTTTTCTTGGTCCAGGATCAGTGGCATGTTGTCCCGTTACCGCAGAAGCTGAAGTTGTTCTAGATTTCTTAGATTTCTTCCCCATTTGGTCTGAATTCTCTACTGTGGAAAAGATCTGCACAAGAGAAAAATGAACGTAATGCGGAGAATAGATGGCGAAAACCAAGTATGGAGGAATTGTGTCAATCAATGAATAATGGAAGATTTATCATAAGGTTCCCGCGGATACAATCTTTGAAGGGATTTAGGCATAACTGCTCCATTAATTGGCCGTTTGGACCTGTCAATCATTTAAATGCTCATTATATCCTTTATTTGCCAAATAATCGTTTAAGCGTGGATTTGATTTTTTGGCGGTTGGACGCAAGCGAATCGCTATCGGGAAGAGAAAAGGCTTTTAATGATAATTATTATAATATACCGAAGCCATATCAATCCTTTTCGAAAGTCGCGTTTGGCTTTATCGCAATCGGCGATCGGAGGAAGCCTTGGGCAATCTTATTTAAGTTTTTGTGGAATCCCCGATCGCTGATAGCGATATCGCTTGACTCGCATCGGGAGCTTTAAGGAGGAGAGTTCGTTATATTCATATCGCATTCCCCGATTGCCGATTGCGATATCGCATCGGAGCAAGGGGAGGGGCCTTTTATTGTTTGTTTTCCCGATAACCGATGGTTACTCACGCTTGTCGTATCGGGGAGAATCAATGGGTCTTGGTTATGCATCCTTTGTTATTGCGATATGTGATCTTGCGATCGCTTTATCGCAATAATAAAGAATTATTCATTTTATTATAAGACCGATTATTTATCAACTCAAAAGGTTTTATAATGTTTTGTTTGTTTCCGGACCTTTAGAGGAGTGATAGGGTAATACCAATTTAATCTAAAAGAGACCCATTTCATATTATAGTTTTCTAAAGTAAAATTTTATGAAATGGGGGGTTGTTGTATAGCACAACAATTGGCCATTCGCTAGAAGAAACAATTATCTCTGAAAAAATATTGGAATATTTGAACTTTCTTTACATAGATACCTTATCAAAAAGGAAAATTCTAATATAAATAAGTATACACACATTCTGAATATAATAAGAGTATGTTTTTTGCTAATTCCTTCTCTCGTTAAAATTAAATACATTCTAAGTTTTAAATTGGCCTCTATTGGTTGATAATGATAAAACAAAACACCTTTCCAACTTAGCCTTTTTGATTGACTCCTTTGTCACAGCTAGAGCCTCTGCTGCCAGCAAACATTCATAGTTTCGACAGGGATACCTTTTAACCATTTGATTGTCCATGACCCCTCCCATCTTAGAGTATGATTAAAAGAATGAATTCAAAACATGTTTTCATATTTTGTATTTATTTTCTTTTCCATTTTTTGTAAGATAAAAAGCCATTGTCTTGGTTTGGTTGCCAGCTGTTTTGACAATGCCATTCACTGGTTGTAATCTAATCGAACAAGTTGGCTTGTGATGAGACCCCTTGTCTTATGCTTATAAGCCATTACCCTGTTTTGGTATGCAGTTTTAGTAATGTCGGTTAGACTATTTCCCAATGATCATGGTAAGCAGGCTTGTGATAAGACCCCTTATCGTTATATCATATATTTTAGAATTACACTCTGAGTAATCATAAACTTGGCTGAATGGGATGGACAATTTTCTCCTTAAGAGAAAATGGATGAGAAGGTAGGAGTTGAAGATGCTAAGCTTGAATCAGTTTTTGTTTTGATATTGATACCCCTTTTGTGGCCAGTTTGAAAACATTAAAATGATTTACAGTAGCTCTAAATCTTGAGAGGATTTTCACAAAAATAAAATGGTGTCTTCATAATGTTAATATACCTAATTTATAAGATATTTTACAACTTTATTTCCTAATGGTCCTAAAAACTGCAAATCCTACTTAATTTAAAAGAGAAGGGGTTACCTCCTCAATTGAAGAATTTCTTTAAGATGAGGCCATTAACAGGAAGAGAGTCCCTCTTTCCTGATAGATCTTGTAATATGAATTTCGAATGGCCTATCTTCTCGCTGATCTGAAATGGTCCAAGCCACATCTTTTGGAATTTGGTGTGTTTACCTTTATCCTCATGTGCTTTGTCCCATTTTAGAACTAGATCACCAACCTGCAACTGTTTAGAACTAGATGAAGCTGAATCAAATGATGACTTGATTATCTGCTGATGTTTAGAATGAGTAATTTTGGCCTTCTCTCTCTCTTCTTCTAATTTTAAAATTTGATCATGTCTGAGTTGGATAGAAGAAGAGGGGCTTTCTTCAATAAACTGAACTAGGGCTAGAGAAGGAAGCACTAGATTGGTTGGTAGTACTGCTTCTTTCCCATATACAAGATTGAATGAAGAAGTACCTATAGATGCCTTCTGCGTTATTCTATCAGCCTATAGTGCGAATATTAAAGATTTGTGCCAGTTTTTATGATTTTGTTCGATAGTTCGCTTAATGATTTTGAGTAGATTTTTATTGGTAGACTCTGCCAGACCATTACCTTGGGGATAGTAATTTGCAGAATATTTCAATTTAAATCCTCTTTTAATAGCAAACTCAAACATGGCATTTCCAGAGAAATAAGATGCATTATAAAAAACAAGAGCATTTGGGACACCAAACTTGGTAATGATGAACTGGTCTATAAATTCTATAATTCCTTCATAGTTTGTTGTCTTTAACGGAATTGCTTCAACCCACTTAGTAAAGTAATCAGTAGCAGTAAGGATATACTTATGTTGTTTGGAGGATTGTGGAGTTATTTCCCCAATGATATCTAATCCCCATTGTTCAAAAGGTTGATCAATGTTGACTGGTTGCAAAGGGAAAGCTGGTTTCCTTTGTCTTCCACTAGAGATTTGACAACTTCGACATTTCCTTACATATTCATGGGTATCTCTGAATAAGGTGGGCCAGTAATATCCAGCATGAATGATTTTGTGAGCTGTTGTGTCAGCTCCAAAATGTCCTCCGGCTGGTCCATCGTGTAGCTCCTGCAAAACCTTTTGTGCTTCAGGTTTTTCCAGGCATCTTAATAAAACTGAATCATAGTTTTGCCTAAAAAGCACACCATCAATGATAATGAAGTTTTTCGCCTTTAATCTAATGGCTCGTTTGTTTTTATAAGAAATATTAGGAGGTGCATGTCCATTTTTCAAATAAAATATTAAATCTGCATATTGAGATTCAGAATTGGTAATACTTATCTGGTTGATTTCTTCAACACGATCTGTATCACCTAATTCCAGAATGTTGGATGCTCCTGCTAATAACCTGCAAAAACCTTGGCCTCTAACAATCTTTGCTGGCTTGATTTCCAAGTCATATTCTTGAAGTGTTGTAACCCAATTCGCCCCTTTTTCACCTAATTCCCTTTGGATAAGTAATTGCCTTACCACAGAAAAAGGAACTATTACTTTTGTATGGGCTTTTAGAAGGAAGGGCCTGTAGTGTTTGATGGCTTTATACACAACAAAGGCTTATTTTTCAACTTCAGAGTAATTTAGTTCTGCACCTTGAAAATTTGAACTAAAGAATGAAATGGGTGCTTCCAAGTCGTGATCATTAATCTGAGTGAGTACCGCTGCATAAGATGAATCGGACGCGATAGTGTATAATGTGAAATGATTAGAAAAATTAGGAGTGTTTAAAGCGGGGGCATTTATTATTGATTGTTTGATTAAATCAAATGCTTCTTTTTCCACAGACCCCCATCTAAACACTGAATTTTTCTTAATCATGGTTTTTAATGTTAAAATGATATGAGAAAAATCGGGAACAAATCTTTTGACAAAGTTGATCTGACCTAAAAATGACTGCATGGATTTTTTGTTATAAGGAAATGAGATTTCAGAAATTTCCAGATTTCTTAGATTTCTTCCCCATTTGGTCTGAATTCGCTACTGCGGAAAAGCTCTGCACAAGAGAAAAATGAACGTAATGCGGAGAATAGATGGCGAAAACCAAGTATGAAGGAATTGTGTCAATCAATGAATAATGGAAGATTTATCATAAGGCTCCCGTGGATACAATCTCTGAAGGGATTTAGGCATAACTGCTCCATTAATTGGCAGTTTGGACCTGTCAATCATTTAAATGCTCATTATATCCTTTATTTGCCGAATAATCGTTTAAGCGTGGATTTGATTTTTTGGCGGTTGGACGCAAGCAAATCACTATTGGGAAGAGAAAAGGCTTTAATGATAATTATTATAATATACCGAAGCCATATCAATCCTTTTCGAAAGTCGTGTTTGGCTTTATCGCAATCGGCGATCGGAGGAAGCCTTGGGCAATCTTATTTAAGTTTTTGTGGAATCCCCGATCGCCGACAGCGATATCGCTTGACTCGCATCGGGAGCTTTAAGGAGGAGAGTTCGTTATATTCATATCGCATTCCCCGATTGCCGATTGCGATATCGCATCGGAGCAAGGGGAGGGGCCTTTTATTGTTTTTTTTCCCGATAACCGATGGTTACTCGTGTTTGTCGTATCAGGGAGAATCAATGGGTCTTGGTTATGCATCCTTTGTTATTGCGATATGCGATCTTGCGATCACTTTATTGCAATAATAAAGAATTATTCATTTTATTATAAGACCGATTATTTATCAACTCAAAAAGGTTTTATAATGTTTTGTTTGTTTCTGGACCTTTAGAGGAGTGATAAGGTAATACCAATTTAATCTAAAAGGGACCCATTTCATATTATAGTTTTCTAAAGTAAAATTTTATGAAATGGGGGGTTGTTGTATAGCACAACAGGTTCTTAGACTCTTTAAAATGGAACCCCAAACTCACCTTAAGACCTTGGAATCAAGGTTTTGATGGTAATCAATGCTTTAATAATGATGATTTTTCTTGCAATACCTAGGAGTCAATGTTTAGTGGGGGCTAAAATATTTCCTTAATATGGAGTTACTATTTGATATATGTTTGAAATGTACACAACCATCTTCTCGCAATATCCTAGTTAACGATAAGAAGTCTACATGGTTCATTACTTGATATCTATTTGAAATGCACACAACAACGTTGCCAAAATTTATTAGTCATAATAAGAAGGTTACATGAGTACTCTTGGAAATAATGACAAAGTAGTGTTTTCTTACTTGAATATCGATATCATGTCATTAATCAACAATATTAGTTTTTGGAAGAAATAGTATATATACAAGAGTCATAGATATGGTTTGTATAGTGATTATCTTAGTGTCTCTCCATGTTTCCTTCCACAACTATCAACAATTGCTATGCACGATGAATATTATAGAGAATATTTTTCCTCTATCGGGACAAAGAGGAACCTTATGATAATAGGGATTGGATATGTTCATTCTAAAACTCTCTATCATGAAAATATTTCCCTCTTTGTAGGAGAGTATTTATTTTTTATGGTTAGGGTTCCTCAAGGTAGAGGATACCAAAATCCTTTAGGTTGTCTATTATAAAGTAGGTGATAATTTTTATCTTACATACCCATATCAATCCTTACCTCCCAAATGCAGTTATATTGCAATTTAGGGTTTTACTGAGATCATTCAATGAAACCTCCAAAATCCATCTTCCATAGTGAAATTAAAGCCAAGGTTCATAAATTGTAATTGGATGTCAATCTTAGATCATTATCTTCACTTTTGAACTACCAAGTTTATATATTATGTCACTATTGAGACAACTAATACATTTCACAAGGATGAAATATAAATGCTTACAGGTTCATTGAAATATTAAGTCAGTGGGAAGGGTTCCACATATACTACTAAATATCAGTTTTAATAAGTGTTTCTAGTTTAGGGAAAGCAACTTGTTAGTATCTTGAATTATCATATTTTTTCATGTAATATATCGTAGGAAGATATTTAACTCTACTTAGTTTCATATTGACTCATTCACATATTTTAATAGCTTAAATGGGTAGAGAGGAGAACCATTATTAAATTCAATTTCTATATCTCACAATAAGGTATTTACCCCAATCTAGAAAGTTCATCCATGGGAGAAATATTCATAAAGAAGTTATACCACAAGCCTACTAAATATCAATTTTACTAAATGTTGATAGTTTATGGAAAGAAACTTGATAGTAGCTTGACTTATCATATTTTGTCATGCAATATACGGTAAGAAGATATTTTCCTCTATTTATTTTTGTATTGACTCATTCACATATTTCAATAGCTTGAATGGGTAGAGAAGAGCAAGGTTATAAAACTCAATTTATATATCTCATAGTAGGGTATTTACCCCAATCTAGAAAGATCATCCAAAGGATAAATATTCATAAAGCATCCTTTACCACAAGCCCATTCTTGTCCAAACAATTTACCAAGTGTTATAATAGTAAATGTATAAATATTTATACCTATATGGGGTGAATTACAAGGAGGAAGGGGGGTGGATTTCCGCCGTTCCACTTGGCCAATTGACCAGGGGTGGCAACATGCCCCCGAGAATGTTTTACTGACAATGGGCGATGGCATGAGGAAGGAATTTAAGGCTTATTATTCCAAGCCAAGTATGGTAATGGAGTTGAGTTGCGTAGCATTTGATTTGGGTGATTACCAGAGTCTTAAGCGTGTGGAGGTGATATGTGTTAAGATTTTAACCATGGCAATTGGCCCTCCCCTTTCAATAGAAATTGTCCCAATGGAGAGAGATTTGCAAGCTTGGATGAGCCTGGAAAGAGAATAATTTAAGGAAATCACTTAATGGCATGACACCTAGCCTAACCGGCTTATGGATTCCACATCCAACATTCTAACTGCAAGGTTGAAATTCCTTCTTACAGAAGAAGTTGCTTCAATCCTTGTGTAGGTGATCCTAGTTGACTCAACTCCTGGATTTAACCAAGATCTTTTACTTTCGTGATGTGATTAGAATTGCGTTTAAAATAGCACAATTGAACATAAATGTATGATGTAAAGAAGAAGCAACATGACAATCATCAACAACATAAAATAACAAGACGTTGATAACAGAGTTCGTCCAGGAGGGACTACGTCTCTAGGCCTCGGTGTCAAGGTGGTGTAGGCCGCTGCATTAAGTGTTGTCAATAGTGATGATGTACATAGGTGGTGATGTCACTATCATACGAGGAAAATTCCCTCACGCAGGAGTGGCTCCAAGAAATGTTCCATCGTAGGAACTCTCATTAAAAAAGGACTCATATCAGTATGACCTAAACTCATGCATGATGATAATGAGCATCCCGCCAACATGGAATAAAACGGATCTCAATGCAAACATACATGGCGACACATGAGTATCCCATCAACATAACAACAAAGGGATCTCAAACAAAAACATGACGAATCATGACAACAAGTACATCCCATAGATGATTCCGCGTCACATCAAGCAGGAATCATGAAACAAGTAAGAAAACGAGATCCCACATCAAACATGGATCGATGCAGCACAATGCATAGCAAAAAGAACTACATGAACACACTACATATACCTCACATCTTGGGGCCATCTGAAGAAAAGGATTTAAAACTACTGAAGTTGGTCGTACCATCAATTTCGTGGTGTTGAATCTCATGGAAATGGTTGTTCACACATGAATGCTGACACCTGCAGTCCACTTTGAAAAGTGGTTGAAAAATGAAATGAGAAAATGGAAAATCTGAATGCACCATCAGATTTGTGGCATCAAATAAGGTAAAATCGATTGTCAAATTTCTGAATTATGAGAAAGTGGAAATATGGGGCTTAAGGAATCTTTTAGATTCCCCTAGATTCCTCAAAGATTCCCTCTTCTTGCTCATCTGAAGGTCTGTTGCTCAGATCAGGAAACTAATTGCGCCATCAGGTTCGTGTCGCTGGGAAGTGTAAGATCGATATAAAATTTGTTCAATTTGGACACTGACAAAATTTCGCCCTCTTGGAAATTTGGCTCAATCATGGTTCCTGATGTGTTTCTCCAGGATCATGGTTCCACCTGCAAAAATTAATAAAAAATTCATGTCTCGAAAATTGTGCCACGTTCTGCCTTTTTTTTTCCCCCGGGCGCATTGCTGAAATGAGTTTAAATATAAGTTCCTCGATGGATAAATCAATTAATAGGCTGTTGGCCTATTGGTTAAGTCGACATATTAGGCGCACGGAGGTTGGGGGATCAAATCCTGACCCCTCCAAAATTACACGCATTTTTTTTGGGCGCATTAAATGGTGGAAGTTAAAGTTTGGTTGGCGTCTTAATTCGTTTTGGGGTTGGTGGTATTATATGGAGCTGTTACATTTTAAATGGGCATTGTATAATATGGTGGTGTGTGAGGGTACCTGGGAGGCGTGCCGGCCACCCCGGTCGGGGGGTTTCAAGCCCCGCCACCCTCGATTCATACATGACACATGTTTTTAGTGTGGTGGGGCGTGGGCCGGGTCCACTGGAGGTGGACCACTTATAGCCCAAATGTGTTATATTTAATGCGGGAGTTGGGTGGAGGGCTTGGCGGGGTAATGGACACCGAGCCACATTTAAACTTAAATTATGTTATGTGGTTGGAAAGGGCCGGCGGGGCTCATGGCTCGTCGGCCCCATTAAAATTTTGATTTTTATTGTAATATAGTTTGGGGTTGCGGGTGTGGTGGCCCGCCACCTCATAGATATTGGGAGGCAGAACAACAACACTAGGAGTCGATCCAGTCATGA
>APFE031523403.1:0-19306 GCA_000404065.3 Pinus taeda | reverse complement strand
AGAGTACGGATATAAACAAGTTTTACAACTAGTGAAAAAATCTCATGAAAGTCAATGCCTTCAACCTGAGAATACCCTTTTGTGACTAGCCTTGCCTTATATCTTTTGAGACTTCCATCAACTTTCCATTTCAATTTGAAGACCCATTTGCATCCAACAAAACTTCTCCCTTTAGGAAGTTCTATAAGATCCTAGGTATTGTTCTCGGATAAGGAATCCATTTATTCTTTCATAACCATTTTACATTTTCCATTATCCATATCATCCACTGCTTCCTAATAACAAGAAGTTTCCCCATCTTTAGTAATCATTGCAAAATATGAATCAAAATCTTCATACCTTTCACGTGTTTTTCTTTCCCTTGTAGACCTTCTCAGAGTGACTAGTTATTGAACTGGTTATGAAAGAGAATATTCATCATATGTTACATATCTACTAATGACTATCTTCCGTGAAGTAGGATCCCACAACCTCTATCCTTTCACCGCATAGTTAGACCCAACAAAGACATAACATTTCGATTTTTGATCTAATTTTGAATGTTCATTTTTAGGAATAAGAACATAGGCATCACAACCAAAAATCCTTAAATGTGAATAGTCCTAAGACCAACCCAACCAAACTTCTTTAGGAATTTTACAATTAATTGCAACTAAAGGTGATCTGTTAACTAAATAAAAAGCAATAGATACTGCTTCTACCCACAACTCCTTTTATAGGTTATAATTGTTGATCATGCACCTGTCTCTTTCCATAAAAGTTTGATTCATACGCTCGTCAACGCCATTTTGCTGAGGAGTATAAACACATGTTTTATGTCTAACAATTCCTTCATCCTTACAATATTGTTCAAATTATAAAGAAGTAAATTCACCACCATTGTCAGTTATCAAACATTTAATTGATTTACCAATTTTCTTTTCCACCATTTCTTTAAATTGTTTAAAAGCCTTAAATACATCAAATTTCATTTTCAACATATAGACCCAAACTTTATGGGAGAAATCATTAATAAATGTTAAGAAATATAAAGCACCTCCATAAGATATAATAGGAGATGGTCCCGACAAATCAGAATGAATATAGTCCAAAATTTCTTTACTATTATGACTTCTCGTTTTAAACCTATGTTTACATTGTTTTCCATACACACAATGTTTACAAAAATCCAACTTCAAGGATTTCAAATGAGGAAGCAATTTACAGTTCATCAGTACCTGAAGGCCTTTCTCTCTCATGTAACCCAATCATTGATGTCATAGGCAAGTACCTTCTTCTTCTTTCTCTAACACAGTCACTTCTCACTGAGATGAGCACTTCCTTTGAGTTTGCAAAGATTTCCAATCTTTTTTTCCTTTATAATGACTAGGGCACCTTTTGAGACCTTCAACACTTCATTCTGACCTGTGAACTTGTAAACATCCAATTCCAACACTCCAAAAGAAATCAATTTTTTTTTCAATTCAAGTACATGTCTAACAATAGTTAATGTTCTAATTTTATTATCATACATTTTAATCCTGATATTTCCCATCCCAATAGTTTGAAAAGATACATTATTACCCATAAACTCAAAACTACCATTAACAACTTCATATGATGTGAACCAAATTTTCTGCGAACTCATGTGATGAGAAGCACCAGATTCTAACAACCAATTTTCAAATTTATAAGAGGCATTACCTACAGGTAAAGTTTCATCTACCATACCTAATTAATCAGTAGATTAAACTTCATCAATCATACCTGAATCAACTTGATTTGCTTCCTTCTCTGTGTTTTTAGACTCCTTTCATTTCCAATAGTCTTTGCTGAGGTGTCCAATTTTGTTGCAGTACCAACATTTCGCCTTACAATTTTTACCCTTTCATTTAGATCTAGAAGAGCCCATTGATTTCTCCCCTCTTTCTTTTGACCTTCCTCTCGCTACCATGTCTTCTGATGCAAAGGTTTCAATACTAGATTTCCTTTGTACTTCTTTAGATAACAAAGCTCCGACAACTTATTCAAATTTCAAAGAATCAAAAGGGCTCAAATTGCTTGAAGTTATGAAGTGGTCCCATGACTCGAGCAGAGAACACAATAAGGTTATAGCTTTGTCTTCTTCTTGAATTTTAACTTCCATATCTAACAAATGGAAAATAGTTGTAATAAAAACATTTAAATGTTCTACAACTTTTGTACCCTCCTTCATCCAAAGATTTACAATTGCCTTTTTAGATAACTTTTGTTAGTTAATGATTTGGTGATATATAACGTTTCCAGTTTTCCCCAAAAACTTGTAGTTGTACTCTCTACAACGATGTTGAAGAGAACTTCATCTATGAGGCATAACCTGATGGTACTGAGAGCTTAGTCATCTAACTCCTCCCAGTCTATGTCTTTCATGCTAGTAGGTTTTTTCTTCACCCCTTCTAATGATTTGTGCAACCCTTATTGCATAATAAAATCCCTAACTTTTATTTTCCATAAAACAAAGTTGTTCTTGCCATTGAATTACTCCACCCCGAACTTTTCATTTGTCATTTTTCCAATTTCTTTCTTAGAGTTAATAAAATTTTATTTCTAGATGTTCTTTCTAGGGTTTATTAGTTCACTTTCTTCTTTTAACTGCGATTTTTCTAAATTTAATTTCCTTTGGTTTCTTACAAAAGAAAAAACTTATTTTGTTCACTTTTAATAATTTCTAGAACTTCCACAAACAACTTCAAACCCTATTCCATTTTTTTTGTATAATTTTTGTTCAGAATTTTAGAGGGGAAAAAAAATCTTTTTAGAAAACCCTACTCATCTTCCTCAACCTTAGTTCAAAACTTCCCTACTCCAAATTAAGAAAAATAAAATCTTTGCTTGTGATATAAAAAAAATTACCCAGATTTATTTAAAAAAACAACTCAGCTTTTTGTTTTTCTTCTTCTCTCTATTGTGACAGGGGGATCTTTGCTCTTTTCTTCCTTGACAAGGGGCTCTATACTCTTTTCTACTTTGATTGGGGGCTCTCTGTTATTTTCTGCTTCACCTAATGCTACCTAGACTTCTTAAAAAAAGAGATAGACTTCAAAAAGTCAAACAATGTCTCCTTTTTTAAATAATTGACCCTCACAATGTCAATCCTCAATGTGACCTCCGCTGAATGAACTACACACACATATTTTCTTTCGGCTGCAATGAATTTTCTAGTAGCAGCAACACACTTCTAAAGACTCTGGCCTTCCTTTCTTAGCGACAACAACAACGACTTCATTTCTCGGTGGCAACAATAGGTGCCACTCTTCTCATTCAATAGAATGAGCGGGTTTCCTCGTGGGTTTCCTTTCCTTGACTGGTGGCTCTTCCTCTTCATCCACAATAGTGGAATGCAGTGAATGTTCTAGTGGGTTTCCTTTCTCAGAGGCACTGTGCATTCAAACCAATGACACTGTGTGTTCCTCCTCTTTGAGCAATAGAAACGACGAGCTTCCTCCTTCTGTGGCAGGGTTTCTAGCTTCCTTTTTCTTTCACAATGATGAGTTACAAAGATGGCAGGGGCCTCACCTTTCAACTCAAGCTCTGATACCAATTGTTGGGTTTGAAAAAGTTATTCAACATTCAAACGCACACGACAAGAAATGCATAAAAATTGACAAATTTAATCACACATTAACATAGGATTGTTTACGTGGTAAAACCTTGACAATGTGTCAAGGAGACCTCCATGGGACAAGGGATTGGAAACTTCTTTTAATCAATAATGAATCTCCATCATCCAAGCCTCTGAGGCCATCCTAATTAATATGGGATTTTCCTCTATTACATAAATCCTTCTCGTTATGAATCCTGTTACAAAACTATCTGACATTGATTAACAAATTTTACCCATAATTTCATTTTGTTGCCATATTTCAACAAATAAGCTAATGACCTAAGACTTGAAAATTTTTGGAGAAAGTGAAAGTCTATGCCCTTAAAAATTGTTAGCCAGTGCTTTTAAGTGACATGTTTTTCCATAGATTAACAATAATAAATCAATCGATATTTCCACCTAGTAATCAAACTTCTTACTAATCAAAAACTAAATTATTAATTTACCACCCTAAAAATAATACTACCTTAAATTAGAACTTGGAAAACTTATCTTTACCCATAATTCATGGGTCATATTTCCATATATACATAACAAATTTTTTATATGGCCAAAACTCCAATATATATACATGCATGACTTATTTGAAAGGAATTTTCATTTATTTTCATTTTTAATTTCTCTTAAACCAAAATCTAAATCCAAGAATATATTCATTGATATTTTATATTCATTCCATTTTTAGGGTTGTAGTATCTACTAAGAATTGTGGAGGAATATAAAACAAATAAAAAATGAGTTTATAACCTAGAATATCAATATTAAAGGCAATACTCCGTATCCAATCCTATTGAATAAAAAAAAAAATCTCCCATTGAAAGCATGGTTATAACTAGGTATCTTATATATAAGAAGAAGTTCAACCACATGGAAGCCAAGAAGTTTCATAAAATTTCTTCTAAATCTAGTAAAAACCCCCACTTTCAACTCATTTAGCGAGGATGGCATAAGGATGTCTAATCCTAGCTACAACATTGAGGGATAAAGTAGGATACCATTTCACATAATAAGGATAATATTTAATGTATGATTACGTCAAAATTTAGGAAAAATGTGGGCTGATAAAGATTTAGAGGGAAAAAGGAAAGTAAGATATTATAAGGACGTGATCAACCCTAATGTCAAAAATATAAAATATTTCTTTGAGAACCTCATATTTCCCACCCATATATTGGGAGGGCCATGTGCATGGCTGACACACCCTATTTCTCCATCAGAACCTTCCATTTCCCACGTTTGCCTTTCGATTGCGCCACAATGGGCACTGTAATGACAAAAATAAAAAACAATCCCCACACCATTACACTCTTTATTGATAAACATTCTATCATTATAAAATATTAATTGGCGGTCACCTTGAAGCTGGTGTCTCAATTCACGATACAATGTGTGTGTATATACCAAATGAAACAATGCGATAACTCTTCTCTTCTTTCTCAATATAATAATGTAACAATTGAGCTTAATCCTCATGAGACATCGACTTTATAACCTTTCCAAAATACCATTGATTTAACCAATTGACCAAGTTTCATTAGCTGTCACCTTGCAAAAATAGAGATTAATTTTTTCAATGATTATTAATAAAAAATATTATATTAATATATAAAAATAGAACATTTTAATTAAAATAAATATCATTTTTTTATATAAAACAAATTCAATATCAATCTGTATTTTAATTTAATTATTAATTACATATTAATATTATAGTTAATTATTTTATTACCGAATTAACAATTTTTCCATATATAAAGATGATGGCCTTTTGTTTCTTTACTATAACCTTTATTTATTTATTACCACAATTTCATGTCCACCCTACTATATTATAAAGTAATTTTTTATTTTCTTGATAAAAACATAATAACTATTACTTGTCTAACATTACATTAAGTAAATTTGTGTATGCATTTACTTCTCTAATGTATAAGTCTATTGAATTAATTTTTTTGATAAAATTTTAAAATTATAAGTTGGGTAATATTTATTGTGTACTTAGAATTAAAAATAAATATTATTATTAAGTTATCACAATGGATATAACTTAAATAATGACCACAAAGTATATTGACTTTCTAGGAATTATTGACTAGGTTGTAATTGAGTTTTGCCTTAGTATTTATTGTGTCCATAGAATTAAAACTATAACTTAAACAATCATCACATAGCATATTGATTTTCTGGGAATTATTGACTATGTTGTAATTGAGATTTTGGCTAATATTTATTGTTTCCAAAGACTAAAAGCTAAATATTATTAAAGAATAGAAGATCACCTTAGAGATAACTTAAATGATGACCACAAAGCATAGTTTTGGGCTTGGATTCAAAACTAATATAGGATTATGGCTAAGAACTCATTTTTCTTTGATATAAATAAATAATCTAATGACATAACACCCGAAAACATTGGGAGAAAGTGAAATTGTATGCCCTTAATAATTGTTAGCTAGTGCTTTTAAGTTACATACTTTTTCTTAAACTAACAATAATAAATCAATCAATATTTGTACATAGTAATCAAACTTCTTACTAATAACAAACTAAATTATAATTGATAAAAGAAGAAGAGGTTAAACCACATCTAAACCAAGGGGTTTCATAAAATTTCTTCTAACTATAGTAAAAACCCCCAATTTCAACTCATTTAGCGAGGATGGCATAAGGATATTTGATCGTGGCTACAATATTGGGGGATAAAGTAGGAGACCATTTCACATAATAAGGACAATATTTAATGTATTATTACATCGAAATTTAAGGGAAAATGTGGGGTGATAAAGATTTAGAGGGAAAAAGGAAAGTAAGATATTATAAGGACGTGATCAACCCTAATCTCAAAAATAAAAGAATATTTGTCCTTGTCTTAAGTAATGTTTAGAAAAAATAAGCATTGATAAAATAAGAACAAATTCTCATGACCTTCATACTGAACATAAGCATTGGTCAATTACCAAATTTACACCATGGGATGAAATGCGCAGGGTGTAAAAACATATAAAGATTATTCTTGTCTAATTCCATAAGTTGTTGAAGAAACGAAAACTGGTAGATTGATTTACCTTGGTTCTTTAGGACGAACTTGTAGTTGAATTACTTCCTCCCGCTAATGAAAATGATTATTTCATTAGGCATAATGAGTTTTGAGGCATATCCTCACCTCTTTGCTAGCCTTGTTGGGAATTCAATCCAATTGCAGAAATCACAGGGGATGAATACCCTGAACACCCATTGATGTCAGTCCCCATCATACATCAAATTCATATCCTTGAAAAAATATTGTTAATCTAACCAAGTTTCATTCGCCACCTCCCTTCAACAAATTTTGCTTTCACTTCTATTAGTTTATAAACTACATTAAAAAATATTTAAATAATTTAATAGTTGAAAATCATATAACATTGTTTCCTTCAATCTTTGGGAGTGAGGGATTTGTATGTTACCCATATAGAGTTAGGGTTTAGTAAATCAATTATTTATGGAAAAAAAGTTAGTAGTTAAAAATTAACAGATTAAGAATTAAAGTGATAACCAATAACAATTTTGGTACATTTGTGTTTGTATGGATTATGGTTTAATAGATTGATATTTTTAAATTGAAAATTAGAGTTTAAACTGTCGCCGCTAGTTGATGACTATTATTTTCTTGTCAGGTAAATCATGATTGGTGTTGTACCATTTCTTGTTTGGCAACCCCACTGGGATTTTAGTCCAATCACAAAAACAGGTGGGACCAAATACCTTGACTGTCTAATCTTCCTTGATGAAACCACCATCTAGCTCAAGCACCTATCAGGTGCCATCGCGCTGGAATAACACCATGTTTGCATCTGAAGTTTAAGGAAGTAGACCTGATTCTGTGAAAATCATACTCCACATACCAAGTAGAATGATCCCAACAATACTTCTTTAGAAATTGATCAATTTGGCATTTCCCAAATGGTAAAGATATGTTGGATGGGCCGAAATTATTAGAAATGAAGATGATTATGTTATTATTGGGTAAGAGGGCCATTTACATCGTTCAGACACCCAAGTTCTCCATCAGAACCTCCCATTTCCCACTTTTTCCTTCTGTTTCTCCCACCTCAGACTATGAAATGAAAAAAAGCAAGAAAAATGCCCACACCATTAGGAAAACCAACATGCACATTCCTTATTCGAGTTTCAAAAAACCCAAACATTCCATCATTGTGAAATATTGGTGACGATCAAGTTGAAACTTGTGTCTCAATTCATAATGTGATTTTTGTATTTATCTAATGTAACAATGTGAGCTCTTTGCTTCTTTCTCTTTGTTTCGAAAAATTGAGTTTTGTCCTCATAATACATCAAATTTATTATTATTATAAAATACCATTAATTTACTAATTTTTATTTTGCGCCACCCTCCAAACAATTTTGCATTCACCTCCCATAAGTTATAAAAGATATATTAAAAGGTTTAATAATATAATAATTGAAAATAATGTTAATGAGTGAATAAAAATATATTAAAATACATTTAATCATATAATAGTTGAAAATAATATTAATGAGTAAAAAATAAATGAAATACATGATAAGGAAAAAAATATACAAATATTTTTATTGCTTTTAAAATATTAGATATCCATCATTTAAATATTGAAAAGTAGATATTCTTTGTAAATTTTAATATCGTATATAAAATAAAGAAACATTTATATTCATAAAAAGTTTTATAACTACTTAAAAATCTACTATCTTGGAAGATTTTAAAAAAACATATTTTTTTTTTAATTTGTTACATAACCTTTTTTATTTATAATTAATTAATATTTTATTTATTATATAAAAAAATAATAATTTTTAATATTTGTTATTTTATTTTATTTATTACTATAATTTCATGCTTACTTTACTATACCGTAAAGTAATTTGGAACTTGTTTGATAAAAATATAGTAATTTGGTCACATTCTCTTTTAAATGCAATTTTATATGCATCCTTGAAGTAAAAGATCTGGATCAAGTTTGGTATCAGAGCAAGTCTTATTGATGTGAGTTGCATGGGTAAATGCTAACCAATAACAAGCTCCAAAGAGGTGAAATAAAACTCAAATCCTTTGATCTTGAAGTAGGGCGTGGAACATAAATATGGAAAATGGCAGATGAGGAGGCTCAAATGGAGGAAGAGCAAAATTATCGCAAGATCTTCTTCACTATGGTATAGAAAGTGAAGAAATTATTTGCAGAATATGAGAAAGAAATAAAGCCTAAGAAGAAAGAGCCAGGTGAACATGCCTCGATAAATCAAGGAAGAGGAGAGCATCCTAAACCTCCCTCTCCATATTCCAGTGAAAGTTATTCTTCTTCCTCTTCTCATCTTTCTAACAGGCATAATAGGAATGCATCCAAAAAACCATTTTTTAAGCTAGATGTAAAGTTTGATTTGCCCACATATAATGGAGAATGTAATACAAAGAATTTAAACAATTGGATTAGACAGGTTGAGGTATATTTTCAGATTCAACAAATTGAGGAAGATGAGGCTAAGATCCAATTAGCATCTCTTCGGCTAAGCGGCACCACTCTCATATCGTGGGAGAGAAAGTTGGAAAAAGGTAGAAAAAACTTGAGTAATCTCCTTTCTTCTTTGTCATAATTTATATTTGCATTAAAAGAGCAATTCTATCCTTTAGGTTATCGATAAAAGGCTTTAATGGAATGGTAATATTTGAGACAAGGAAAAGGTAAAAATGTACAAAGCTTCACAAAAGAGTTTAGAAAAAAAGCTTTAAATTTGGGCATTTCACTTGATTGACCAGAAATTGTAACAAATTTTATTGGTGATTTACATATTAGCTACATGAGGAATTCTTTGTTGTTATTTAAGCCTACTACTATTGATGTGGCCAATGTGAAGGCCATTTGCCTTGAAAGCAAGAGAAAGAATGACAAAGAGTATCATCCGAAGAAATCATGTTTCAAACCTCATAATGGAATGTTTAAAGGAAAAGGCAAGGGAAAGGACAAAAAGGAAACTACAACAAAGAAAGAAGAAGGAGCCAAGCCATCTTGCACACATTGCAAGAAGGAAGGCGATGATGATGAAAATTCTTGGAAGTTTCTTCTAGAGTTGAAGTCAAATATATTTGGTGGAAAGTTGATCCAAGTGGATATTGGTGGCCACCCGCCTATTCTACTTAGACCCCCACCACTGTCTCTTTTAGTTTTTCAGTTTCCTTAATTGTAGCATAGTTTAGAGTTTTTGGCAGTTTTTTGGGTCCTGAACTTCCGAAGCCGTTTTGAGGCCCTAAACAACGTTTTTTTGGGGATAACCAAGGCCAACATAAATATTTAGCCATGTTGGCCACTTGAAAGTTGTAATCCTGAGATTGATGTTTCTAACGAGGTACTTTGCGTGTCAAACAAAGATTGTATGCCAAAGTTACAACCTTGGGAAGTTGATGTACCAATTTAGCCAAACATGGCCCAAAGTTTTGGTGCTTCATCTCATAGGGTTAGGTTTTTGGTTGTTTAGGGTTTTCCATTGTTTGTTAATAATAAATAAGCCTTTAAGACTCATTGTAACACATTTCAGAGGCATGTATCTACCACATCTATTCTCAAAGCTAAGCTACCATCACTTGAGCTAGTCTTATTTCCATTTTGTTTGTAAGCATATTTCAGTGTTTGATATTATTGAAATGAAGTGTTATTTTTACTGCATCTTTGTATTTGTGGTTATATTTGTAATATTTTGCATTCTAGTTTAAGTTCGGATTAGTGGTATCAGAGCAGTCTACTCTTTCTCTCTCTTTCTTTGCATGTCCCCAATGAGGTTGGGATATAAGGAGTAAGGGCTCGAACTGGTCGAACCTTTGCAAGACCAGCCTCGCAAATTCCAACGGCCTCCCATGGCAGAAGAGAAGAAAGAAGAGGGGCAGGATATCCTTTAAAACTCTTATTGAAGAATCCCTCGAGTGATAGAGGAACACGATGATGGACAACTTTGCCCAAATCCTTCAGCGACTACCCAAGGGCGACACATTTCCTTTGAGAAACTACTCTGGAAATGCCACTCCCTTTAAGATACAAGTTAACTTTGACATCCCCATATTTGAGGGTCAAATAGATGCAGATGTCGTAGATAAATGGTTAAAACTACTAGAAGGATATTTTTATGTTCATGATTTTTCTAGCCATGAAAATATTACTTTATCACTTCTCAAAGTTCCCCCCATGTCAAGGAATGGTGGGAAACCTACTGTGAGAAGAAGGACGAGAGTACACCCTCACTATTTTTGGTCGCACCCGCTTGGAATCATTCCAGGATGCCATCAAGGAGTAGTACTACCCTACAGGGAGCTAGGAGGACAAATACATAAAGTGGACCACACTGCAACAACGAAGAGACCAAGACGTGTCAGATTTTACTAATGTTTTTAATACCCTTTGTACGAAAGTTGGTATCAAAGATTCTAAGAAATATTTGGTAGTCAAGTACCACGGTTGGCTATACATGCACATCGAGGATGAGATGGATTTCCTGGACATCTCCTCGCTTGATACGACGTACTGATACATTGCCAATATTGATCGGAAGTTTAAAGAGAAAAAAACAAGAGTTTAGAAAAAAATTTATAACTATATAAAAATCTATTACTTCTTTCCCATTTAAAATAGAGTTTAAAACATTTTATTTATTTTTTATTTAAAATAGTTATTAATTAAAAATATTATATTCATATATAAAATTATTAATTAAAATAAATATCAAATTTTTATTAAAAGAATCAATATCAATTTGTATTTTAATTATTAGTTATTAATTACATATTATTATAATTATTTTATTAATCAATTAATAACCTTTCTCTTAGTTTTAACATTTATTATTTATTTTATTTATTACTATAATTGCATCATTACAATCTTCATGCTTACATCCTTATAATCTTTCTTGATAAACATTCTATCATTGTAAACTATTAATCCACAACTGTCGCAGTGTTTCGCTAGTTCTTTTGCAATGCAACAAGGTAACAGTTGAATTTAGTCATCATGAGACATTGCCTTTATAACTTTGCCAAAAGGTAACAATTGAATTCCATCTTCATGAGACATTGCTTTTATAGCTTTGCCAAAAGGTAACAATTGAATTGAGTCGTCACGAGACATCGCCTTTATAACTTTGCCAAACTACCATTAATTTGACCATTTGAACAAGTTTCATTTGTTGTTGCACGACAAAAAGTCATTGTTCACTTTTACTAATTTATATACTCGTATACAATCTGTTATTAAGAGATATTTATTTAAATAATATAATAGTTTAAAAATGTATGATTTAAAATGATATCAATAAATAAATGATACATAGATATTTTTTTCATTGTTATTTCTAAATTATAATATCACACATTTTTATTCATAAAATCTTTCATAACTATATAAAAATCTATCACTTTTCTCCCATTTAAAATATAGTTTTAAAAATAATTTATTTATTTTTTATTTTTAAAATGATTATTAATTAAAAATATTATATTCATATATAAAATTATTAATTTAAATAAATATCATTTTTTATAAAAAAGGTCAATATCAATTTGTATTTTAGTTATTAATTACATATTATTAAAATTCTTGTATTAATCAATTAATAACTTTTCTCTTAATTTTAACATTTATTATTTATTTATTTATTACTATAATTGCATGCCTACTCTACTATACTATAAAGTATTTTTTTATTTGTTTTATAAAAGCATAATAACTATTACTTGTGTAACATGGCATTAAGTAAATTTATTTATACATTTTTTTTTTCAGTTATATATAGCTCTTTTGAATTAATATTTTTGATAAAATTTAAAATTATAAATGAGATAATATTTATGGTGTACTTAGAATTAAAACTAAATATTATTAAGTTATCACATTAGGGATAACATAAATGATGACCACAAAGTATGTTGACTTTCTACGAATTTTTAACTAGGTTGTAATTGAGTTTTAGGCTAGTATTTATTGTGTCCATAGAATTAAAGCTAAATATTATTAAAGAATAGAAGATCACCATGGAGGCAGAGGTTTGGACGTAGTTGCTAGAGTAGGCGGGCATGTCTAGGTAATGCGCACCATACGCTTGTTGACATGGTCAAACATAATCAATTTTTCATTGGCAAAAATGAACAGATTTTCGTGAGGCCCAAGGTGGACTAACTAATAAATAATATTGTTTCCACTCGAATCCACCAATTCTTGGAGGAAAGGGAAGTTGTATACCGATTCGCTTTGCTTCTTTGGATCAAACTCAGAGTTGAACTGCCTTCAGATTCTGATTCCACCCCTGCAGACATTGAAATGACCAAAACCAAGAACAATGTCTACATCATTACAATCTTTTGTGCCCACATCATTACAATATTTCTTGATAAACATTCTATCATTGTAAACTATTAATCGATGATCACAATGTTTCGCTGGTTCTTTCTCAATGCAACAAGGTCACAATGTTTCGCTAGTTCTTACACAATGCACCAAGGTAACAATTGAATTCAGTCATCATGAAACATCGCCTTTGTAGCTTTGCCGAACCACTGTTGATTTGACCATTTGAACAATTTTCATTTGCTATTGCGCTACAAAAAATCATTGTAATACAATCTATTACTTGTATACAATATATTATTAAAAGATATTTATTTAAATAATATAATAATTAAAATAATATTAACAAGTTAAATAATAACTAAAATATAATTTTAAAATTATATTAAAATAAATAATAAATAGATATCATTTTCATTGTTTATTCATTTCCTAAATTGTAATATCACATGTTTTATAATTCCTAAAAAAATTATAACTATAAAAATCTATCACTTTCTCCCATTTAAAATAGAGTTTAAAAAATTAAATTTTTTTTTTATTTAAAAATGATTATTAGTAAAAAAATAATTTTGTTTGATAAGTAAGAGACGAGCCTTCTATTAATCAAAGTAAGTTACATAATATACAGAGTGCCCTAGACCTCAGGGCAGAAACGAAGAAAAAAGGACTGAAACAGCCAGGCCTAAGGAGTGCTGACAAACTCAACAACAACATAAATTCAGGTCAGCAAGAAACTAGCTCGAGCAATCCCCGTCATTGAAGACAAATCCAAATCAAATGGCAAGCACAGAAATCGCATGGCAAAGAAGCCCGGGGGTTAACCGTGTGAAGGGAGCGGTTTCCTCTCTCCTCTTAATGCCACGCGTCATCCCCTGAATGGGATTGCAAGAAAAAACCAAAAAACCAGAAACCAACATAGTGTCGCACAAAAACCATTCAGAGATATGGGATCTATAACCATGGTTTTGTAGAGCGGTGTGCCCACAGAGGAACCCACCAAGGGCTAAGCAGATCCAGGCTAACCAAACCGACACCATCACTAGAAGGGGACCACCTAACCAAATCCGGTACGGAACCTTTGAGTAACCAACATGACTAATCCCAACTGTTGAGAAAAGTGTCCTAATCCAACGCCCCTCAGAGATATCGCATGGCAGCGAAGCGCAGGGGTTAACCACATGATGAGAGTGGTTTCGTCTCTCATCATGATGCTACATGTCACCCCTTGACTGGAATCGCGTGCTTTTTCCACTAAACTAGAAACCATTTGTAGCTTGCACGATATACCACTTGTGATTTTGCGTTCGTTCTTGGCCAGTGTTTCTATGTCCATTCGCCAAGTGATGACCGTCTGTTCGCTCCCGCTGGCCTTTCTGCGCTCGACCTTTCCAAGTTGTCCATCTAGAGTCGCCATCAGTAATCCGCCCTTTCTCCAGTATCAACGTTGTTCATCCATAAATCCCAGTCTACATTTGTTGAAGTGAAACAATCCTCCCGCAACTTCCTGGCAGGAAGTAACTCCCATGGATGTCGAGAATCCCTGTCCTTATTGGTCACTGCTTCATTGGCCAACCTATCTGCAAGCATACTTACCTTCCTTCTAACATGAACAAATCTTATCGTTTTAAGTATTTGTAAGTGTGAGTGGATACAGTGAAACACCTGTAATAGCTGCCAGTGCTTTGAAACTTTATCTGGCGAGGTTCCATTTTGAATCTTCTTGGCTGCTTTGATGACCAAATCCAAATATTCTTCAATTATAACATTATGTAAATTTGCCTCCACCAGGATCTCCATATATTGATATAGTGCCAAAAGTTCAGCCATATTATTGGTACCCTTTTCCAGGTGGCCATGGAAAATATATTTTATAAGCCCCTCTGGATCCCTAATTGCACCCTTGAAGCCAACTTTCCGAAGATTTCCCTTAGAAGCTCCATAAATGTTTACTTTGAAGAAGCCCTGTGGAGGGGGCTACCAACCCCTATCTCCTGATTTTATTGTTCTCACGTCCTTCTTTAGTCCTTGAGGGTTGGTGGATTGAAGACCCAGATTAGTAAGAATGTGTACCTCGTGAGGCAGAGGAGGATTTGAAGGATTTGATCTCAGAATGACCCTAATTGTTTCCTTGAACTATATCAAAATCTAATTGATGATAAGCTGGGGCTCTCTGGCTTTATTTTTAAATATCCGCATATTACATTCTTTCCAAATATTCCAGATGACAAAGCCTGGTACAAGCATCCAAGCCTTGTTGATGATCTCATTCTCTGAGAATTTCTTCCTCTAGTTTGTTAAAGTATTGGATATACTGAGCATGTCCCTATCAGTCTGTATGAAGCTAGAGGCCACCCAATCCCAAATTTCATCAGAGAAGGAACACAGATTTAGAAGGTGTTCAATTGTTTCCTCATGCAAGCCGCAAAGTTGACATTTAGAGGGGTCGATGAAGCCTTTCTTAAGAAAGTTTTCCCAAGTGAGAATTTTCCTTTGATGGACAAGCTAGATTAACAATTTTATTTTCATCTACTAATAAGTTTGCCACAAATCCTGCCATACTTTCTCAGCATTTACAAAGTTAAAACCTGTGACTGTCTATTTAGCCTCTTTGAGGTTATAGTTGCCTTCATTATTCTTACCCCATCTTAATTGGTTAGGTAAGGAGGAAACTAGAATATTTCTTTGCTCTAAATCCTTGGCAAGGACCTCTACCATGGCCTTCAAATGGCTCTCTTCATTGTAACTTAGGTTCTTCCATTTCCTCCATTTTTCCTTGTCCCTCCCCAAATCCCAAAAATATTTCACTAGTAAAAGACCTTTGTTGTCTATGTCTCTCTTAAGGGCTGCTAGATCAATCCCATTCAGGATGGGTTCCTGTTCCCAACTATCCTCCCAGAAGCGAACCCAATCCCCTACTCTAATTTCCCAAAAACTTTAGTGTTGAACAATACATTTGTTCTTCCATGCAAGGTTCTAAATGTGTAAGCCCCTTATTTGTCCAGTCATTCCAATGTGATCCTATTCCTGCCATAGCTTGGCCTACTTTTGTGTCCAAAGCTTGGCCTAGGGTTCTCTCGACTCCTTGATCCATTGCCACCAGAGCTTGGCTCCCAAAGCTTGACTTAGAGTTTCCGGATCCTCTAGCCCCAAACTGCCATGTCTTTTGGGCTTGTAGAGCTTGTCCCAGGCAACTATGACCCACTTATTTTTCTTTTCCCCTCTACCCCACAGAAAGTTTCTTTGAATGCTTCTTATTTGCTACTTAATACCTTAAGGAGTAGGGATGACTGCAAACATGAAAATGGGATGGCCTGCAATATCACCTGAGTGAGCACCAATTACCCTGCAAAGTTTAAAGCTCTGCATGTCAAATTGTTGATTTTGTCCTAAAGTTTGTTTGGAATTGGTTCCCATATTTTCTTACACAGAGGTTTGTCAGTAAGAGGAATGCCAAGATATTTGGAGGGTAATTGTTCCCTTTTAAAACCAAGAATCCTGGTAATATTTCTTTGTATAGCAATATTAATGTTAAAGAAGAAAACTATGGACTTGTTTTGGCTTACCTCTATGCCTGCTACCATATTGAAATCGTTTAAGATCTCTTTGATTGCCCTGGCCTCGCTAACTATTGGTACACCTTGCAGCATAGTATCATCCACAAATTGTTGATGAGTGTTAGCCTCTCCATCTGGGGTGAGCTTGATCCCCTGAATTCTACCTTCAACATTTTCCAATTTGATTTCCCTACCAAGCCCTTCTATCATGAGGACAAAGAGCAAGGGAAAGAGCATATCACCTTGTCTGAGCCCTCTGGAGGGTGTAAAAGTGTTAGAGGGAGCTCCATTAAGCATAATGGAGAAACTGGTTGAGGTGACTAGTGCCATAAACCCACCTTATCCAATTTCGGTTAAAGCCATATGCTTTTAGAATGGCTCTAATGTAAGACAAGTTGAGTTTGTCATATTCCTTCACAAGGTTCAATTGAATGATCATACCTGCTTGCTTGTTGCTTTTGAGAGAGTGTACCACCTCATGTGCTTGGATGATTTTGTTGAGAATATGTCTTCCTTCCACATACCCTGTTTGCTCTTCTGAGATGAGGGAAGGTAGTAGTGGCTTGAGTCTATTGGCTATCACTTTGGAGATGATTTTATACACTACATTACATAAGGCGATGGGCCTAAACCCATCCGGAGTAATGGAATTCTCCTTTTTGGGGATTAAATCTATAAAGGTCACATTCAAAGCTTTCATAACCTTTTTGTGTTGTCTTAAGTCTTCCACCACCTCTAGAATGTCTTGTTTGACTGTATCCCAACAGGCTTTGAAGAAATCAACATTGAAACCATCTGGGCCTGATGCTTTTCCATTTTGCATTAACTTGATCACCTCACTGACTTCCTCTTCCGAGACTGGCCTGTTGAGATTGTGGTTGTCCTCGCTAGTGACCAACTTGGGAATGTGTTGGGTGATCTTATGAATGAACCTAGATCTATCTTCCATAGGCTCCTTTGCAATGTCAAAGAACTATTGTACCAGGGTTGATTCCATGTCCTTATGTTCGAAAAGCTCCATACCTTGAGAATCCTTTAGCTTTGTGATTCTGTTATGTGCCCTGTGGGCCATAGTTGATTTGTGGAAGAACTTAGTGTTCCTTTCTCCCTCTTTGATCCATTGAATTCTGGATTTCTATCTCCAAAATGTTTCCTCTTGAATGCAAGGCTTCTCCCATTATGTCTGTAGAGAATCAATTAGGTTTTGTCTTTCCTCATTGAAGCCCTCTATGATGTTGATCTGATTGAGTTCCTGGAATTTTTGTTCAGCACTTATTCTAGCCTTGATGATATCCCTAAATTATTTTTTGTTCCAGTCCTTAAGTTTGGATTTAATGTGTTTTAGTCTCTGTTGGAGAATGTACATCTTGGTACCCTGAATATTCAAATCCTCCTTCCACCAATTGGAAATGTTACTGATGAAATTGGGGTGAGAGAGCTAGGCATTTTCGAATCTAAAAGGCCTATTCCTCGTAGTGCCCATAAAGGAAGCTTCTAGCTATATCGGCCAATGATCTAAGCCTCCAAAGAGCAGAATGGACATTGTGATGGTTGATCCTATGAGGATGAGATCCTAATAAACGATAAACCTATCCAGTTTTGATGCCACTTGGGAAACCCCTCCTCTTTTTTCGTTCCAAGTGAAGGTTCCATTTATAGTCTCGGTATCCACTAGTCCCATGTTCATGTGGAAATCTTGGAAGACTTCAGAGTCTCTGCCAAGCTGTCTAGTGCCTCCTTTTTTTCCAAGAGATATCTTATCATATTGAAGTCACTTGTAAGTATCCAAGGTATATTGGGATAACATGCTCTGAGACCTTCCAAGGAGATGAGCAGCTTGAGTTTATTAGCTTTTTTTTGAGGGCCATATACATTATTTATCATGTAAGTCTCCTTGTCACCTACGGGACTACACACTAAAGAAAGATATTTCCTGGACACTTTAGCATCCAGGATTCCTAATTTCTGTGGATCCCACAATGTGAGAATCCCACCTGCAGAGTTATTAGCTTTAAATTCCAAATAATAATACTTGATTAACCATTTATTATGAATTTCCCTTATTTTCTCCATAGAACATTTTCACCATATCTAGTTTTACTTCTTTTATTCTATTGCTGAGATTTCTTTATTTCCTTCTACTACCTAAACCTCTAATATTCCAAGTTGTAAGCTTCATTAAGAAAGGTTGGTAAAAATATAGCTGGTAAGATCTTCATCTTACATGAGTTAATCAATAGTTTCCCACATTCAGTTAGTAGTTCATTCTGTATTTTCCTTCCTCTTTCCTTCTTGAGTGTTTTGGAGATAGTGTTGGTGAGTTCTCCATCATTTTCACCCCACTCTACTCTTGGCTTTCGTGGTTTATTTTGACACCAGTTCCCTTCAATTATCTATGTTCATAGATAGAGTTGTTGGACTCGATCATAATCTTATTTTGGTAATGAGTCCACTCCTTTGTTTTTTCCTTGTTCCAGAAATTGTTCTAGATCTAGATTTTCCTTGTCTAGCATCTCCTATAGCTCATGATCCTTTGTACCTACCTCACTTGGGGTCATATCATGGTCCTTACTGATATACATGCAACTTTGTACCTCCTCTATCTACTGGTTTTTTACTGGGATATTCTCCATTTCAGTTTCCATATCCTGCTCCTTAGGGACATTCTTGTTAAACACACATGGGCAGCAAGGACAATATGAAAGATAATCAGGAGAGTACAATTTTTATTAACAAGAGATATACATTTATAGTATAATATGTGA
>APFE031523402.1:180867-196600 GCA_000404065.3 Pinus taeda | reverse complement strand
TTCCTAATTAAATATAACAAATTTTGAAGAAATTGTGCAACTAAAAATTCTAAGTATATACCAATCAATATTAGTTTCTATGAGAACAAATTATTAAAGTAAACATAATATGTACCAAATTTTTTTTTTTTCTGCTTAATATATAAAGTTATTTTCAAGGTTCTTCATTGAAAACAAATACATGCAAAGATATTAAATGGAAGACCTACTAAGTAGTAGTTTGGGTCACAAAGATTGGTTGTAATCTGTTTTGCATTCAAGGAAATATTTCATAAAGAAAAAACAAATGCAGGCATAAGATCATGAAAGAGTACATTCTTCCATAACTAGAAGTGTAAGTTTAAAATACATTTAGGAAATTTATAAATAAATGTGTAATAGAACTTTAGCAGTGAAGTCATGAACACAAGAGCCAGGTCAAATGCAAGTTTATAAATGCATTCAGGAACTTTATAAATCTTTGGTAGTGAAGTCATGAACACAAGAATGAAGTCATGAACACGAGAGCCAAGTTCAAGAGCATTTGACCTGGTAAGGAGACCAAATTTCTTATGAGTCGAAGAAGAGAAACACCTTGAATAGAAACATCGAAAGAAAATATAAAACTCATTATCTATGAGAAAGGGATACTTATAGAGGTAGACATGTATATATACATTAATTTTAATAGAAAATTATATTAAAATAGTGAAATGATGAAAAATTTGGTTGAAGAAGAAGATGCCGGGTATAATTTAATTTACGTTGGTTGATTCTAGTTCACATACTTCCGCTATATGATGTAAAACCAATTTAAACCAATCAAGTAAAACATGATACATTTGAAGACTGTAATTGAGGGGAATTATCTATCTATCATATATTATATATATTATATATATATTATTTATATTATTAGTAGATAGATAACCCTACACCAATGACAAAAATATGACAAGAACATCCATAAGTAATAGGCTATTACGAGGAGTATGGTCAGAGGAATAAACCTGGACTCTAAATCTATATATATATATATATTTTTTATATTTATATATTATATACTTAATTCGTACCAATTTTTATAGAAAGGGGACACACAACCTTTTAGGGTGGTTGTACAGCCTAGGGTTAAGGAAAAACCTAACCTAATAAAAACTTTAACAATAACCAACAAAGAGAAATATTATTACAATATTATGCTTACTCTATATAATTGACGACTTATTTTCTAACCTAGATCAATTAGAGAAATTTAGAAATGAAATAGGTAAAAACCTTAAAAAGAAGTTACAGGAAAAATGTCCATTAATAGAGGAAAAACTGTGACATGGGATTTGAAACATCATGACAAATATATTCAAAACAAAAGGGGGATTTTATATATTTTCCCTAAAATTTGAGAAATCATTGAGCTAAAGGCAAGAAGTACGAAACCCTAGAACTTTGATAGTCTCTCCAACAAAAGAGATTGTAAATAAGTCTGAACCACCACATATTAAAACCCAAATTTTATACTTGGAAAATATTAAAAGAAACTAGAAATAACTAATATTTTGTATCAAAGAATCACTTAAAATTTTCGGTTGGTCAAAGGCAAAGAGAAAGATCCTATTGTTACAATTAGAGTTATTATAAACTCTAGGTAAAAATTTTAAGGTCGGCCACCAAAATATTTGTAGCCAAACCCTAAAGAGAGAAACACTGTAAATATAGTAATAATAACCTAACAAATAAAATGACAAGAGAATTAGTCCACAAAGAGATTAAACACTAACAATTTCTAAGATAAAACAACTTGATCACAATAGAGATGGCCTTACTGTAAAGGAAATTACCTTTGATATAAACCTTTGCGAAAAATAATGTGTAATTGTCTTTTCGAAAGAATTAATGAAACTGTGAATCACAACGATGAAATATTCATTATTCCTTTCATAAAAATATTTAGGAGAAGACATTTGAGAAGTTTCATTGCAAAGAGGTAGACTATAGAGCACAAAGAGAAAATGAGCAAAAGGAAAGAATTTTGGGTTGTCATTTCCACAAGAAAAAACCCTAAAATACACTAACCTAGTTATATATATATATATTATATATTATATATATATATATATATATTTTATATCTATATCATATCTATATCTATATATATATATATATATGAGAGAGGAGAGAGAGAGAGAGAAGAGGGAGAGAATAGAGAGAGAGAGAGGGCTTATGAAGTAAATATTTTACTTGGGAAGAAAGGTTTAGGAGGAAAGAGATCAGATTAAACTTTTAAAGGACAATAGATTCAAGATTGCTAATGTCTCCATAAGGATAATATTTTTAAAGTACCGAAAGTAAGGAACTACCTTCTTCTAATCAGATTGTCAACTTATGTCCTTATGGGTTTACACAAATTTTAAGTGTAGACACTTGCTAGATGTGAACTTTATAAACAAGTACCCATGCAACATGATTTTGATAGACCCATAGTGATATAAACTAGAAATACATTTAAAAACATGGTTATTTGAAAGGAAACATGTATTTTAATGTATTTCTAGTTTATCTCGCTAAGTGTCTTTCAAAAGCATGCATAGTGGGTACTCATTGGATGAAAAAATAAATTCCACATACAACAAGTGCCTACATATGAAATTTGAGTAAACCTATAAGGAGAGAAGTTGAAGATACAATGAACAAATATTTTTCTTTATTTCCCTTTTAAAATTCATAATTCATTTCATTATTTTTCTTAGGAAATTCATTTTTTTCCTCAAAATTCCATGTGTGTGTGTGTATGTACCACTGACATACATTAATGTATGTATAATATACTAATACATACTTACAATGATATATAAACACCACAATCATTGGTTTGTGGGTAAACTCCAAATTTATGGGTTCATAGAACTTGTAAAAGGCCAGTTTTTTCAAATCCTTGAGCCAATGAATTAGTTCTTTAGATGATTTGAGCAAGAAAAACATCCTAAGAAATGGTTGTGTATGCAAGTACTTGATAAAAATAGTAGAATCAGTACCATTGTTATATAATTAATCCCATGATCCTTATGCAACACAAACCTTGATAGACTTCCATCCCCTCTAAATTGTTATTGGTTGCAATGCCAAATCCCCATGCATAATTGGTTTTATAATTTCCAAAGGGAACATGAATGAACATCCCCCACCCACCTAGAACTTTCCACAACTATGTTTATTTTTTAGGTTCCATCAAATAATATAATAAGATGTTTCCTATCAACTTCACATTACTAGAACTTACTATCCCAACTACAAGCTACCAAAATTCAAATAGGAGGAAAAACTAGTATAAAAGGGTAGCCAAGAGGAGATATTTTAATGAAGTTATATCTTTCTCCTAAAAAATGGATTAATTAAAATAGTCTATGCCATTGGATATTTTTTTCTCAAATCACATCCCTCACACTTAATTTTCCATTACTTGAAATGTTGAGGATTCTTGAGAAATAGTAAATCACTTCCTTGTGATGTATAATAGATTATTATATAGTTTTTTACTTATCTTAGTACTTTCTAGGTAGAAAATTTAGAGGAATTGGATTGTACGAACCATTTTAGGGGTAGCTTCTAATTTGGCGATTTAGGGCTTGGAAACTTCTAGAGCCTATTTGAGGAATTAGATGGAAAAAAATTCATCTAAAACTTTCTGAACACATTTTCATCCATTCAATATTGTTATGCACACTCAAAACTTTCGTATGGTGTGACAATCACCTCAATTGAATTGTATGTTTATGTTTTGTCTCCCACAAGTTCACCTACCTTATTAATCACCATAGTACTGAATGGATTTCATATTTGACCACATTACTCACACATGTGGGGATATTCACATATGGAATTCCAAGAATATTCAATAGGTTGCAAATATCTAACATTAATTAGGGGTTGAGGCATACAGAAAACCCTATCCATAACCTTATATGACTATTAAACTATGTTAGATATTGGGATGATACGAAAGGAAAGGGTTCCATTCTTTTGGAAATTTTATTGTCTCATAGTTGAGAAGATAAAATAGGGGTGGGATATTCAAGCATAACAAAGGAAGTAGAAGAATTGTATTAGCCATTCAATCTATAGTGTCCATGCCAACTCCATACTAAGTGTCCCTTCCTCTATACTTGGATTTCATAAGTAAGAAAAGAAGAGTTGAGCACAAGCCTCATATTCTAGTTGGTTTTTATACTATATTTGGTTTCCTAGATCACGTATTGTGTTCATTTGTGTGGATGGAGTGTTTGTATTCTTATTTATTTCATTTTCGGTTTAGTTATTTCCATAATTTTGAGTGCTACCCTATTATTACTAATTTTGAGGTCCAAGGTAAAAACTTACATAATAAAAGGTTTTAAAATGTTGTAAGATATGTTGTGGAAAACTATTGTATGGGAATGTCCATGGAATTTTATAGATAACATTGGTATCAAATAAATTTTTTTCTTCAAGGCTTTACTAGAAATCATAGGATTTAGAAATTAGATTAAGAAGGAAGCTAATAACCCTGACCATGGATGATGAGTCCAATCATAACAACCATCAATATGAGATAGAGAATATATTTTTGAAGCTAGAAGAACAAGTCACTCATATCTTTCACAATGTGGCACTCCTGATAGTAACTCTAGAGAACAAATTTGGACCTTTTGGGGAGGTTATTTTCTCTAACTAAGAGGTTGGATTAGATGAAGAACTAGGAGACAACGAACACCTAGAAGAGGAGCTAGAAAAATAGTTGGGGAAGAGAAACCAAATTCTAGTGTATCACTTCATCATTATATCTATTTGAAATGGAAGCAAAACTGGATATCAAACCCTACCAAGGTGAGATATATGTTTTTAAGTTTAATTATTAGGTGAAAGGGTATAATTTTATTTAAATGTCCATAAAATAGGAGAAGAGAAAAAATATTTATGTTTCCTAAATAAAATTTAGAGGGCCATTACCTAGCCTAATGGGAGGGACACACAAAGAATCTTAGGCTAGAAGGTAATCCCTTGGTAACCAAGTGTGAGGCGTTTAAAACCCTTATCAATCCCCATTTACAACCCATTAGGCATGTATAATACTAGTGGATCCATTTGCATCACTTTAGGTAGAGGGAAGAGTAGAGTGTCTAAGAGTACACCACTCAGTTCATAAAAATGTTGATTATTGTTAGGTCCCTATACTACTAGTGTAACCCCTTATTGTTATTAGTATAACCCCCTTATTATATTGTTGTGCCTATGTAGACCCCATATTTTTATTATTGTGCCCTTACATTATTATTTTTATGTCGGCTTTGATTATATTATGACCCCTTAGACTCCTATATATAGAAAGGAGGTCTTGTCATTTGTATATCCAAAGAATTGTTCATATATGTCTAATGTAAAGGAATTTCCCCCTCGAAGAGGCTTATTTCTAAGACGATTGATCTTCTTTTTCAAGATGGTTCATAAAATTTGGTATCGGAGCTGATTCTAGATTATCGTTGTTCCAACATGTCATCGTGGAGTTTTCACTATAACCTTTTTTTTTTTTCTTTTTTTTTCTTTTTTTTCTTTTTAACTGTGATGTTTCAGAAGCTAAAACAAAAACCCATTTGAGCCAAAATTGTTATGAATCTTGGTTATGAATTTTAGATCTTGTCTCGCTATCTTTTCGGAGATATGATCTGCAGAAGTTAGGGTTTTTGCAAAGCTCCATAATTTCATCTCCAAAATAGGACATCGTGAACTTGTGCTATAATTTGTTTCTACGAAGGTTGAAACTCAAAATTTAATACCCATTTGAGAAGAACTCGTGGGAAGTTGTGGGTGTGAATTTAAGATCTTGTTTCACTATATTTTCAAAGATACAATCCAAGAAATTTAGGGTTTGTGTAGGCTCCCGAATTACATCCCAAACAGGTGACTTGGGGAAAATCGTCATAACGTTCTCTCTGAGAATCTGATTTAAATTTTGTAAGAAGATACAGGAAGAGGATGGATTTTAGTTTTCTGTATATATTTTTCAACTCCGAAGGTCGAAATAGTGACACGTGGCACTTCATACAACTTCGATCTTCTTGAAAGGTATATAATCAGGTCATCTTGGGAGATTGTGCATAACTCTTCATTGGAGAATCCAATTTCCATCAGACTAGTGGCATTGGAAAGAGGACGCAGAGGGCTACCACAAGTCGTGATTTTAGATCTGGAAGATATGAAATTATAGAGTGACAATTGTTTCAATATTGAGCTCCTAAAATAAAGAAAATGGGATATGAGGAAGTTTGATGGTAAGGATCCGGTAAATTAGATACTACAGATGGAACAATATTTTGATCTACATGAGGTGCAACTGTTAAAAAAGGTACGTATTGCATCTGTATACTTAGAACTGAATCAATTTTTATTGTATGAAGGTCTTTGTTCTCGTAAACCATTTGTCACATGGACAATTTTCATGGAGGAAATGATAGCACATTATGAGGATACAAAGAGAAACACCTTCTTTAGCAAATTGATAAATCTCAAACAAAAGGGTTCATTGGAAGAGCACATTGAGGACTTCCAAAAATTGAATATAAGGATAAATTTTATTCCATAGAAGAAAAGGGTTGATGTCTTCATAGGGACTTTAAAGGATAACATTCAACATGAGGTTTTTCTTTGGGAACTTGATTCATTGGAGAAGGCATTAAGGTTGGCAAGAAAATTTGAAAGCGAAATTATGGAAACAAGGAATCCCACCACTCGTGACTATAGTTATGGAAGTATTTTTTCACCTACCCTTCCATAACCTACAAGGTTTACACCACAACAATTGGAAGAAAAAAGAGAAAAAGGGCTTTGTTAAAATTGTGACAAAAAATACACTAAAGGTCATAAGTGTGCTGAGAAGAAATTATTTTACATAGATTATGAAGAGGAGGAAGAAAAGGATCAAGAAATATCAAAATAAGATGATATACACCAGGAACCAACCCTAAAGAAATAAGAAATGAATCCGACCATATCTTGTAAAGCATTGACAAGAATCACTACTCCTAAAAGTCTCAAGATAGAAGGACATATCAAGAAGAAAAAGGTTCAAGAAGTGAAAGATCATATTAAGAAAGAGGAAATGAATCCGACCTTATATTGTAATGCATCGGCCGGAATTACCACTCCTCAAATTATTAAGATAGAAGGCCATATCAAGAAGAAAAATGTTTAAGAAGTGAAAGATCGCATCGAGCATCATGAAATGAATTTGACCATATCTTGTAATGCATTAGAAGAAATTACCACTCAAACTCTCAAGATAGAAGGACATATCAAGAAGAAAAAGATTCAAGCTGTGAAAGATCACATCGATCATCAACAACAAGTTCTCCAACTTTTAAAAGATAACGCCACTTTGGTGCAAAATCAAATGAAACAATAGGCAAATCAACATCGTAGTGAAACAAGTTTTGATGTAGGTGATTGGGTATTTTTACAGCCACATCTCAAGCAAGCTATTTATGAGAAGGAAATGTTGGCAATACTACATGCACATAAGAAATGGCAACCTTACCTGATGGGAAGACACTTTAAGGTAAAAATGGATCATGATACTCTTAAATACTTTTTAGAACAAAGATTATCTTTAAAAGAATAGAAAAAATTGGTCACAAATATGTTGGGTTATGACTTTGAAATCATCTACAAAAAAGGGAAGAAAAATGTTGTTGCAGATGCACTCTCAAGAAAGGATGAGGATGTGGAAGCATTGTTTTTTGTTATTTCTATTATCCAAACAGATTGGATATAGGAAGTAAGGGATGAATGGAAGAAGGATGAAGAAGTGTGGCCACTCATTCAAAAGTTGCAGAAGATCCTAGCTCAAACAATATTGCTAGAACTTGACGAGGAAGGAAAAATCATATTGGAACGTGGAGCAATCATAGAAAAAAGAATTCAACAACTACGAAATCGATCAATTTCAAAGTATCTCATCAAGTGGAAGGATTTACCTACTGAAGATTCCACATGGGAGGACAAGAATTTTATACAAAAGCATCAAGAACTACTCAAGCGTTGAGGACAACACTTTTTGAAGGAGAGGGGCATGTTAGGTCCCTATACTACTAGTGTAACCCCTTATTGTTATTAGCATAACCCCCTTATTATATTGTTGTACCCATGCAACCCCCATATTGTTATTATTGTGCCCTTACATTATTATTGTTATGTCGGCATTGATTATATTATGACCCCTTAGACTCCTATATATATAAAGGAGGTCTTGTCATTTGTATCATTCAAGAATTGTTCATCTATGTAATGTAAAGGAGCTTTCCCCCTCGAAGAGGCTTATTTCGAAGGCATTGATCTATCTTTTTGTGAGTTGGTTTCATAACAATTATGTTGGTTATATATTCATAAGAACCTAAACATATTCCTCAAGTATATTGAGGGTATGCATAATCATTTATGTAAACAAGTGATGCTCTTTAAACCTAAGAAAATTAATTAGATCTATGTGCAAGCATGATACCTAAGGAATATTCTTAATACAAAAGAAAAATCAAGTGTTTCCAAACCAAAAAACCACCAAGATGCTTCCAAGTAGTGGAAAAAGAAGTGGATAAGTATCCAATGTGTGTCATTACAAGGATCTAAAAACCACTGGAAATATTATAATATAAATGATCACACCAAATATAAGTGTTGGAAGCTACATCCAAAGCCGAATCCAAAAAACCACAAAAAGGATTCCAAGAAGAAGAACCTACTAGCAATGGATTTAGGTAATTGAGTATACAAACACTTGAAAGTAGTTGAAAATATTGTCTACACTACACTATAAAAGGAGGTAAAACCAAGTAGCCCCCATCACAAGGAAGATAAGGATATGAATAAATTATTACATATTAAGACTTAAGTTAATAAGACAAAGGTGGATGCTCCATTTGATTCTACTTCATAAGCAAAAATCCTAACAAAAGATATAGTAAATAATCTTGGATTAGAAATTCATGATCGTCCTAACCAATATCGATGAATATTGGTAAATGAGGATATAGAGATGAAGGTCACTAAATAGTGTAAGATCAAACATTTTGTAAGTGAAAATTATGTTAATTAAGTGGAGGTAAATGTAATACCATTTGATGTGTGTTGTGTAGTGTTTGGAAACCCTTAAATGTATATGATGGATTCAATATTCATGAGGAGAGAAAACCAATATCGCCTAATAAAATATGGGAAGTATTTCATAATTAATGCACACAAAGTTAAGTCCTATATCTATCTAGTAAGTGTTAATGAAGCTAAGAAATCAACCAATTCTAGTAGGAATTTTGTATTACTTTTCTTAAGAGAAAATCAGTCAAGTGGTGAATAGGTAAAAGTGAAGTAATATTTGGATAGATGTACTAAAGAGTAGAAACATTAGTTGAAGTGTCCTTAACTATATGGAGAAGTTTTTTAGGACCCTAAAGGATTATCATGTAAGAGTGAAGAGGAGAATAAGATACAATACTTGTCTAACTACCCATTGAAATATATTAGGTTATATAGGCAATTCATCTTGTAATCAAATGAAGTAAAAAACTTATTGCAAAAACAATTGGAGAAAGGAATAATTCATCCAAGCACCTCACCTTGTGAGTCACCTACTAGCATAGTATCCAAGAAGGAGTAGGTTTATAGAATGTGTATCAACTATAGGGATTTCAAAAATACGGCCTTTAAGAATTGATGGTCACTTCCTAAGATCGATGATTTGTTAGATCAATTATAGAACACTAAGTACTTCACCAAGTTTTATCTTGAATGAGATACCACTAAGTATGAGTTAAAGAAGTAGACACCTAGAAGACCACCTTAAATATAATGCATGACCTATATTGTAGTATAAATAGGGGGATAGTATGGGGTATAGAGGGAGGTACCTAAAGGAATAATGTAATAATGGGATGGGCCATAGTAATAAATAAAGTGGTTAACCCGTATCATGTAAGGGACCACAAGTAGTTAGCAATAATGTAATAAGCCCATGGTATTAGACAGATGGTATTGAGGGAACCATGGTAATGACCCATGGTGTTGTATGTATGAGGCCTATATAGAGGCTAGAGACTCCCCATCGAGAGATTTCAAGGATTATTGTATGAAAAAGCATAGGGCTTGCGAAGTGTTCTCCTTCCTTAAGGAGTGAATGTATGGTGTTGCCCTACCTTAAGGGTTTGATCAATAAAGAAAATTTTCTATCTATATTTAGATCTTGTTATTTTTGGTGATTATTTATATTTATTGGGTATATTGGTTCATTTCATATATTTGTAGGTCATATCTATAACAAGTGGTATTAGAGAACTTTCTTGGGCAAAGCGGAATTTTTTTTTATTATTTTTTGCAAGAATTTTTGGGCTGCGAGTTTGTAGATCAGATATGTACATCCTGGTGCAAAATTTGTAGAAAATAATTGCATATCTATGTTCTTTGTGAAAAAATACCCAATTTAAAAAAAAAACAAATCGGCCGAATCAAATTCTGGATGAGGGAGATATCGCTAATTTAAAAAATCAGCTGTGTTGCACACATTTTTCGGGGTGGCGAGTTTGTAGATCAGATCTGTATGTTTTGGGGCAATATTTGTAGAATCTAATTGTAGATCTGAGTTCTTTATGAAACAATACCAAAACTAAAAAAAAATCGGTTGAATTAGAGTACGGATGAGGGAGATATCACTGATTTAAAATCAGCTCTTTTTCAGAAATTTTTGTGACAGCGGGACAACTGTAGTGCAAATCTGAAATTCCAGGCCTAGATCGGAATTTGATGAAGATGTACAAATTTGATGGCTCTAATTTGGAAATATGGGTAGCAAAAATGGAACAATATTTCTCTCTGAATCACATTGTAGATGATGAAACTAAATTGCGTGTGGGAGACCTTTACTTGGACGAAGAAATATGGCAATGGTGGCAGTCACATTCTAAATGCTATCCAAGGACAATTACTTGGTAGATGTTCACAAAATCCATTTGTGACCACTTTGACCATAAGTCTAATTTTTTGGGTACTTTTACTAAGCTCAGACAGATAGGCACACAACCTAGCAAAGATTTTATTTTTAGAAGAAAGAAGGAAACCAAGAAACCTAAAGGGTTATTTTCTACTGGTATCTCCTTATTGCAAGTTCATGGATTGATTCCAAAGGAGAAGATCATTGTGTTTATAAATCCTAGTTGTAAGCATAATTTTATCAATGTTAACTTGGCAAAAAAATTGCAAGTTCCAGTGAAACACATTGAAAACACACGGGTTGATAATGAGGATGTTCAAGTTTATAAAGATTTGAAGCTTTCTATGGATAAGTATATGTTGCATTGTGATTTTTATACTTCAGATATGGATAACATGGATGTTGTTTCGGGATATCCTTGGATGGAATCTATGGGTAGTGTCAATACTAATGTGCAGAAGAAATTCATGAAGCTATGGTATAAAAAGAAGAAAATTATATTGCAGGGTATTTCCATTAAGACCCAAGCAAAGACTATGGAGATAGAAGCACAAAGCTATAATGAAACTGACACATCAGATGATGAGCCTTTGATGGTCGACAATCAAACACAAACATCAAACCAGGTACCAGAAAAAATAGGTAGTGTCTAAGGAGTTTGAAGCAGAAAATGTTACAGATATTGATACATGAGATGAGGACTTAGTGGTTGAAATAATATTGGAAGATAAGAAACAACAGCAGGCACCACAACATGTACCAGATACCAATCAACCTCCATTAGGTGGTGAATTAAAGGAAGATACACCATTGGTTAACACTTCAACATATCACCACCCACATCACCCTTCAAGAAAACAACCAACAAGATGGCAACGAATTAGCTACAAGGACAACAACCCTCGCATGATAGATAGAGAAGGGTAATGATCCACCTGCTACACATTAACACAGAAGAGTCGCCAGGTTCAACTTCCATCTCAAGAGAGCGAGGCACCAGCTAGATCGATGGTTCACCTTTCTCTGGGATGGCTAGATGCACGTGCATGGTACTAGTGGACTACTCTTTTGAGTAGATCTTATTATTTGTGTTCTTCTTATGTTTTGGGGATGAAACATGTTTAAGGGGGGTGGAATGTAGTATGCCTAGGGGGGATAATATGGGGTATAGAGGGAGGTACCCAATGGAATAATGTAATAAAGGGATGGGTCATAATAATAAATAAGGTGGTTAACCTGTATCATGTAAAGGACCACAAGTAGTTAGCAATAGTGTAATAGGTCCATGGTATTAGATAGATGGTATCGAGGGAACCATGGTAATAACAGATGGTATTGTATGCATGAGGCCTATATAGAAGCTAGAGACTCCCCATTGAGAGATGTCAAGGATTATTATATGAGCAAGCATATGGTTTGTGGAGTGTTCTCCTTCCTTAAGGAGTGAATATATGGTGTTGCCCTACCTTAAGGGTTTGATCAATAAAGAAGAATTTCTATCTATATTCAGATCTTGTTATTTTTGGTGATTATTTAAAGTTATTGGGTATATTGGTATCATTTCATATATTTGCAGGTCAGATCTATAACCTATATGCATGAATGGTAATGCCTTTTGGTTTATGTTATTCACTAGTTACATTTATGCCTTTATGAATGGTGCATTCCATCCTTTTCTAGATACATTCATAATTGTGATAGTGTAATTAGAGGATATATTAAAATAATATCTACTTAGGAAGACATATAAACATTAGATACCCCAAAAAGGAATAATTTGTTGGCTAACCTTAAGAAATGCGGTTTTTCTTAGAAATCATTAGTGAATTTGAGGCATTTTATTGGTGGATGGGAACTCAAGGTAGATCCGATGAATATGGAGGCCTTACTTAAGTGTCTATTTCTTACTAATGTCATTGAAGTTGGGAGTTTTTTTAGGGTAGCCTAGTACCTATGAAATTTTACATCTTTTTCAGTTATAACTACTTCACTTCGTTCCATAATAGTCAACGATTAAAGATTATAGTGGACGAAGAATCAATAGAAATATTTCAATAAGCTAAAATTGAATATCAATCAAGCATTCCATTTCTCTCTCGGTTTCGAGTGCTACTAGTTAGGAAGAAGCTCCATATACCACCTATGGACAAGTTCACCAGCAATACCAATGCATTCAAGCACTTAGGAATTTTTCAGTTGGAACATAAACATTATTAACCTATACCCACAATAATGGATTTTTTCCATAAAAATCTTCTTCTCTCCCACCTATACACTTGTTATTTTCTATCTATAGTTAGTGGTGATTTTTTTTTATTAATATTCAAAACCTTTACATGGCTAGCTCTCTATCCTTACCTCTTGTACAACATGCATCATTAATCTAAGATTAAGACTATGGCATTACATAGTGCCTTTTGGACTACACTTTATGTGAATATGAACTCAAAGTCGAAGAGATACACATTTTTTCATCCACAAACAAATACCAATGTAAACTTTGAAACGAGAACTCTGGCCAAAAAACCCCGAAAAAACATCAAAAACAGTGCTGAAAAAGAAAAGTGTTGATGCTGAAATAACACATTTTTTTTTCCAGGGTAAATTTTCAACATGTTTTAAAAATGGCGGTGAAAACCAATTTTTTGTGCAAAAATTGTCCAAAAAACACCTTCAAAACGAAGTGTTGATGTTCGAATAGCATTTTTTTTTTCTCAATGGTAAATTTTGTGCAAAAAACACCCTCAAAATGAAAAGTGTTGATGCTGGGATAACAAATTTGATAACAATTAAACAAAAAAAGAAATTGGTGATTTTCTAGAGTCTAGAGGTAGGAGGGCCGTGGGGCGATTCCTGGAGCATGTTCCAATTTGGTGATTTTCTAGAGTCTAGAAAATTTTAGATCTAGTTTGGCACATCAAACAACACCTTTTAGGGTCAAAGGTTTGCAAACATAGACGCCAACCCTTCAACACTATTATACATACTAAAAGCTTTCCAATTATGCAAAAAACACTTCAATTGAAGTTTTTATGTGAAAGTCATGTCTCTTTCAAATTGACCTACCTCATTGACCAACATGATATCTAATGAATTCCATATCATTATTTTGATGTTTTAATTATTTTACAATACTAATAAGAACTTTGCCACAATAGTAAGAATGATGTTAGATAATACAACTTGAGTGGGCCTAATGGTTAAGAGCATGTGTTTTCTCGTAAGAGGTCACAGGTTCAAAACTAGAGGGGGGTATAGTATATATACCTTTGTAGACTTTAGCAATAAAATTGCTACATGGAGGTGGGTCCCTTGCCCCACAAACAAGAGGGTCTCATATACGAAGTTGGAGGGTAGAGTATGTATGCCTTCATAGACTTTAGCAATGAAATCGTTGAGTGGAGGTGAGTCCCTTGTACCAGAAGCAAAGTGGTCTTTTACACCAATTTGGGGGGTAGAGTACGTATGCCTTCATAGACCTTAGCAATCAAATCAATGTGCGCAAGTGGATCCCATATCTCACAAACAAGACGATCTCATACTCCACTTGTCTCACAAACAAAGTCTCTCATACACCAATTTAGTGTATAACTTAACCATAACCTTAAAATTATATATATTAGACATTTTAAAATATCCACCAAAATATTATACATTCTAAAATTTTAACATAATATATGTTGACTGGATGACTATGAAAATGTATATATTCCAACCCATACTATGTTTTTCAATCATAAACTTATTTTCTTATAATATGGAATATGCATCATTCTTTTGGTCAGAATTCCCATGGTTGAAAATTCAATCTAATTTCCATTCATTACGAGTTATAGTCAAACATTTACTGCTACAGCCCATAGTATGGCACAGGATTTGGAAGAGGAAAATGTCTTGTCTGCTACATTATGTTTAAGTACAGACAAAAAGGAGTATAAACATCCAAAAAAAACTGAGGTGCCATACATTTTCCAAAATTTTGTTAGGTAGCAAAAAAAATTCTGCACATGGTTTTGACGTAAAATGTCAACAGTTTTTTATCAACATCGGTCGAGGAACGATTGTCCGCAGCCCACGAGGAGTTTACAATATTCAATGTTTTCTCTAGAAAAACATAATATGAGGCAAAGTCAAAAGTCTGGAACGCCATATCAACTCTGATTCCATTGTTGTTTTCAAATATGGAAGTATGCATTATTCTTGATGTAAAAATGGTTTGTTTTCTAGGTATAGCATAGATTTATATTATTTTTTTAATTTGGTAAGACTATTTTTATTAAGTTTAATGTCAATTAAGCTATTCTAAATAAACCACGATAAATTTATTGTTAAATCTAGTCAAAAATATTAAAAATAAAATACAAATCTAACCCCAGAAAAAGATTTGTAGCTTAAAGTTCCAACATTCATCTCAAGATTTTATTTTTTTAATTTTAAATTAACAAATTAAAGACTAAAGCTAAGTTAAACATAATAACGTGTATTGTGATATGCCAAGGTGAAGGCACTCCATTATTTGTCATTTTATTTATTTATTGGATATTTATATTGGGTTAATTAGCTTAGATTTATTTTTATTTTGGATTTATTAAGCATTTAGAGTGATCAAATATCTTTTACTCTACAAGATATTTGCACCTCAAGAGATTTGATCTAACTAAAGTTAAAATGGTTTTAGGTTCGTTTAATTATTAATAATTGATAATTGATAATTATTAATTATTTTAATTTTATTTTAATGTAATTTGGCCT
>APFE031523402.1:69563-168957 GCA_000404065.3 Pinus taeda | reverse complement strand
TTAGATGAAAAGTAGTAAGGAAGAATTACAACCATGTGCCTCGACCCCAACATCAATCTTCCAGTTAAGAAGCCCTTTCTTCACCTGCAAGCAAAGCAGATCACCCAACATTGTGGAAAGTACACCAGACATCATAGCACTTCTCATAGATACAAATTCCAGTCCTTCTAGATCTCTGTGATGAGATCCATAATAGAGATTACAGAGAGGTGGAGTACATATTTTTGGGAATCTTGATTAAGGTGTCTTCTCTTTGATAGTTCCACTTCCACTTGGAGATGATGATCCTCTTACTCCATCCTGGTCCGAAAATGGAAGTCGGTAAGGTGTCAGAGGGGAAGCTTCTAGAAGATTCCACGACTTCCACCTCGATTTTCTGTCCCTGGCCATTTGTCCATTCCCGAACCATGCACCTTACAGAGGAGCAAATTAAGTTATGCCATCTCACCTGTAACATGGGAAGGTGAATATCCATCGCAACCCTCTGCATTAGCTTTCAGTATGGCCCAGTTTTGGACCAGTTATGAGCAGTTTTTATGGAGAACTTCTGGGAGATGATGTAATCAATTGACCTTGTTCCTTTAGGTAGTGAAGCAACACTTTTAGGGACTTAGGAGCCCTTAGTTTATGGACATTTGTGATTGGGGTTGAAGTGCCCAAAAATGTCTATAACAACATCATGACAATGGATGTCTGCCACCTTCTTTTGGGTCGACCTTGGAAATTTGATAGGAAAGTGATGCATGATGGAGAGGAAAACACCTATAAGTTTGAAAAGGATGGTATCAAGCATACTCTTGTATGATTGAAGGAGGAAAGTACAACTGGGACAAGTAGCTCAAAAGCATTGTTGTTAGGAGGAAAGGAATTTCTGCAACAAATGGAGAAAGAAGAGGTTAGCTATGTGGTGGTTTGCAAGCTAAAGGTAATACTCTACACACCAAAATTACAAATTTACTTGTTTAAATTTAAGATATGTTGCAAGATTTTAGTGATATCATAGTAGATGAGTTTCCAAGTGAGCTACCACCTAAGAGAAGTATCAACCATCACATAGACCTGATACCTAGAGCAAGCCTTTTGAAAAAATATGCTTACTGAATGATGCCCAAGGAGAATGAGGAAATAAGGAAATAGGTTCAAGTATTGTTGGACAAAGGGTTGATAAGGGAGATCTTGAGTCCATGCACTATAATTACTGTACTTAGTCCTAAGAAGGATGGAGAACGAAGGATGTGCATACATTCTATAGCAATCAACAAAATCACAATCAAATAAAAATTTCCATTACCACAGATGGATGACATGATGGATTGTTGGAGTGGAGTAGCCTAATTTTCAAAGGTTAATTTGAAGAGTGGTTACCATCGAATCCAGATCAAATAAGGGGATGAGTGCAAGACAAATTTCAAGACCAATAAAAAACTATATGAATGGCTAGTCATGTCATTTGGACTGATGAATGCACCAAGTACTTTCATGCGGTTGATGAACAAGGTCTTGAAGGAGTTTGTCGTTAAGTTTATTACTGTTTATTTCGTTGATATTTTGATTTTAAAATGAATAAAGGAAGAACATATTAGACATGTAAGTATGTTCTAGAAAGGTTTTAGCAAGAGAAATTGTTGATCAATCCAAATAAATGCACTTTCATGAGGTCTGAGTTGGTATATTTATGCTTTGTCATTTCAAAGGATGGACTGGCAATATATCCAGACAAAATAGAGGTGATTGTAAGTTGGCCTTACCCAAGAACATTTTCAAAGTTAGGAGTTTTCATGGCTTAGCTCAGATGTTCATCAATAATTTCAATGGCATTTTTGCACCCATTGTTGAAACAATAAAGAAAGATAGGAAACCATTATGTTGGAAAACAACAATACATAAAAGTTTCCTACTCTTGAAGAGGAAGATCACTGAGAAACTAGTGTTCAAGCTATCTCAATTCAATCAAATTTTCCAAGCCAGATGTGATGCTAGCAGAACATCGATTGGAGTTGTATTAAGTCAAGAAGGTAGACCTATTGCATATTTCAGCAATAAAATGAATGACTCGAAAAGGAAATAATCCTCTCATGACAAGGAATTATATGTGGTGGTTCAAGCATTAAAACATTTGAGACATTATTTGATGCCCAGGGAGTTTGTTTTGTTCTTTGATAATTCTACATTACAATATATAATGAAGCAACGCAAGTTGAACCATGAGCATGACAAGTGGGTGGAATTCCTACAAAATTTCACTTTTGTTCTGAAACATGTGAGTGGACAAGATAAAAAGCTAGTTCATTCTTTGAGCAGGAGGAATTTGATCATGTAGTAGTGCCATGTACATATTTTGGCTTTGATTATTCGAAGTATGAGCATGATGCTAATTTTCAAGAGGCCTTTGAAGCATGCAAGAACCCCGTTAGTAGAGATAACATCCCATGGAGGGAGTTTATGTTGAAGGATGGTTTGTTGCTCAAGGACAATAAATTATGTATTCCTCATTTCTCAATGAGAGAGAATTTGATGCAAGAAAAGCACAATGGAGGATTGGCAGGGCATTTTGGTGTGGACAAGAAACTTGGGTAGCTATAAAAATTTTATTTCTGGCCAAAGATGAGAGCTAATGTGCATAAATAATAAATATGTAGGAAAATGTAGAGTGTGTTAACATGTGAAGGGGAGGAGCCAAAATTCTGGACTATATACTCATTTTCCCATTCCCAAAAGACCATGGGACTTGGTGAGTATGGACTCTAGTTTGGGTTTACCAAGGACAGAATGAGATAAAGACTCCAGACTTGTAGTAGTGGACATATTTAAAAAGATGGCCCATTTTATCCTAGGTTTCAAGATTAGTGATGCTACACATGTGGCTCATTTATTTTTCAATGAGATTATCTGATTGTATGGCTTGCCAAAGAGTACAATCTCTGACAGGGACACTCAGTTCACAGGGAATTTTTGGAGGACTTTATCGAAGAAGCTTGGAACAAAGTTGAATTTCAGTTCAACTTATCATCCATAATCTGATGGGTAAATAGAAGGTGTGAACATGAGTCTCAGAAACGTATTGAGGAGCCTTTTGGGTGAGCATCTCAAGTAGTGGGATCATGTGTTATCTCAGTTTGAATTTGCATACAATTATTCGCAAAATAGGAGCATAGGGAAGAGTATGTTCTAGATCTTGTATGGAATGCATCCTAGAGGATTTTGTGAGCTAAGATATTTTGGAAAACTTGAGTAGATAAGTGTTGATTGGGAAGATTTTGTAGTAGAAATGCTTCATTTACATGAGGAGATAAAACATAAGCTACAGGGAAATAACTACAAGTACAAACAAAGAGCAGGTTTAAGAAGAAGAGAGGCAAACTTTGAGGTAGGGGACATGGTCTTAGCCCACCCAAGGAAGGAGAGATTCCCACCAGGATAATATAACAAACTCAAGATGAAGAAAATAGGACCTTGTAGGATACTCATAAAAATTTCTACAAATGCCTATGAATTGGAGTTACCTATGGGCATAGGTATCTCACCTATCTTTAATGTGGATGATTTGTATCCCTATCAAGCTGGTGATGAAGGTGCACCTATAGAAAATGAGAGTAGTGGAGAATTTAGTGAACAAATTTGGATGAAATAGCTGGTTATGACAAAGGGTCTGAAGGCTAAAAGAATTTTGGACACCAGAGTTGCAAGTCACGCCAAGGGAAAATAATATCTGGAATTTTTGGTAAAGTGGAAGGACCATCCAATGGAGGATTCTCCATGGATGAGTGTTTCATCTCTACAAAAGGAAGGTTTATGTGTATATGACCTTATGAGAAGGAGCTCATGAGTTTTCCTTCCTGGGGATTCTGATGCAATAGAATTATATCGAGCTTGTGATGAAGAAATGGAGCATCACTTAACAATGTGGTGGATTGGCCACATGTAGAGCTAGAAAATTGATTTTTTGTTTTGTTATAAATTTAAACATTTAATTTAAATATAGGAATTGGATTATTCCTGAGTAAGTCAAAGAGTTTAGGAATGTGAGAGTTATTTCCATTGTAATTATTAGGCCACATGGTTGTCTTTTTAACTTCCTTCAATTTGAGGGAAGGATAAATGAACCATTCACGGAGGTTTGTGAATAAAAGAGGCATCAAATAGGAGGAGGGGAAAATATTCTCCTTCCTCCAAGTCTGTATGCTCAAAATGAATGAAAAGTAAATTTCACAGCAACATATTTATTCATAAATATATGTTTTCTATTCTTTGGGTTCCACTCGAAATGTGTGTGTGCATTTTATTTACATTCCAAATTTTTTTGTGACCATTTGTGAAATGTCTTGTGTTGTCAAAATCAACTTGGAGCCATGATTCTTTGTGTGCATTCCAATTAGAGTGACCCTTTAAATTATTTTGCAATGCCCTTGTATTTTTGCAAGAAATATCACACTCTTTCGATTGGAGTGCAACCCATTAACTTGAGTAAGCAAGAGAATGTGACAAGGTTTGAACAATTTGTTTTTATTAGATGATCGCGCCATTTGGCCCTTTGTTACTGGATGAGATCTATATGTTTTAATGCAACTAAATGGATTTCTTCCAGCTCATGTAGTTGTTCTAGCCGATACTTATGCATTGCTGATAGATTGAAGCCAACCATCACTACAATCACGAGTTTGTTGATTTCAAACTCTATTTAATATTTGGGAGATTTCCCATATACCAAATCAAATGGGGAAACAATATTGTGTTTCTCCATGTTGTTCTATAAGCCCATAAGGCTTCAAGTAGTCAATCAGCCCAATCATGAAGATGCTTGGCTACTGTTTCAGTGAGAATGTTCTCTAATACTTTATTAGTGCAGTCAACTTGCCTGTTCGCTTGTGGATGGTAAGGAGAAGTGACCTAATGTTGAACCTTATATTTAGTTCTTTAAACATATTAATTGTGAACAGAGATACAGCATTTGTGACTATTTCTCTAGGTATCCCATATATGACAAAAAATTCTTCATACAAAAATTTAATGACAAATTGTTTTGTGGCATGTGACAAAGATCTAGCCTTGACTCATTTAGTCACATAGCCAGTGAAGACCATGATATAAGCTTTATAATGTGATGGAGGGTTGATTTTTCTTATGAAATAAATGCCCCATTTCTTAAATGGCTCAGTCACTAGCTGCATCCACAATGACATCTCATCGGACTAGATGGGTTGGCCCATCCTCTGGTAGTTTTTGCATCCTCTAACATATTTCTTATCACCTTGGAATATAGTGGGCTAATAGTAACCCATATGAAACACCTTATGACTAGTTTGTCTGTCTGCAAAATGATCACCATAGGGGCCATCGTGACAAGCTTTAAGGATGCCCTGAATTTCATCTTCCCTAATACATCTTTGCATTATCTACTCAACTTTTGTTTAGAAATATAGCCATCTATCCATGAAAACTTGGTACTCTACTAAATGATCCTTCTTCTTTCTTCTGAAGACACCTGACTTGGAGAATTTCTTGTAGCAAGATATTTCACAATGTACACATACCAGGGTGTATGAACAAATACTGCAAACAAGTATTTATCTAGAAAATTGTCTTCTATAAGAGAATTTCCAACATTTATAACTAGTATAGATAAAATATTTGTAGCTACATTATCTCTGCTAGGTTTGTCTAAAATTGAAATGAAAAATTCTTGCATAAGTAACAACCACCTCATAACTCGTGCACTACTAATGGGTTAATTAGATAAGTACCTGATGGATGAATGATCCATGTGCACAAAAGTGGGGTAACTAGTTATATAATGCATGAATTTGTTAATTGCAAATATGAAAAGAAGAAATTCTTTCTCCATTACCATGTAATTCATTTCTACTGGTGACAAGTTTTTGATGGAATAATAGATGGCGTAGTGATGGTGTATTGAGTCTTATCTTCTTCTTCTCCAGGAACAACTCCCATAGTAGTGTCAAAAGCATTCAAGGCAATGTGGAATGGAAACTTCCAATTAGGCATGCATAATACAGGAGCTATAGACGTCGATTTGTTTTTTAAGTTTCAAAAGAAACATGACAGTCATTAGTCCACACAAATGTTGCATCCTTCATCAACAATGCATATAAAGCAAAAGAAATTTTAGAGTAATTTTCAATGAAATGATGATAATACCTAGTTATACCCAAAAATATGTATATATCTTTTTGTGTCTTTGGAGGAAGTAAGCTCGGGATTACCTAAATTTTAGTTGGGTCAACATGAATTCATGTAGATGAAATAATGTTACATGTAATTTTGTCTCATTAGGAAAATGACCATCGGTTTGGATCTCTTTTTATCCACACATGTGTTCTAGAGCATTACCATGTAGATTTTTAAACTAAATCATCCCAAAGAAAGTGGAATTTCTAGAACCTATGGTACAAAACCCTGATTTTGGCTATGTTCGCAATTACGTAGTTGATTCATGTGCATACACATGGAAGATCATTATTATCTGCACAGAAGTGCACATTGTCTTCCAATATGACCAGTGAACATGACTTGAAGTACATAAAATTAAAAAGTAAAGTCTTAAAGAATTGTTGGTAGCATCTATTCAAGCCAACAAGCTTCGAATGAGCTCCTATTGTGTGATCCCTCCTTAGTGGAACCTCTATCCCACTAATAATGGATCTCATCCCTTGGAGAATGGATCCATAACTTCTCATCCTTGAACTGTAAGTCCATTACAGGTCTGAGGTTTGAGAGAGGACTACTGGAAGTAGGTTTATGTTGTTTAGATTAGGTTGGAAGGTTTGTCTTGCAAGGGAGAGGGTTGGAGATTGTAGAAAAGGATTGCTACATCAAGACTACATGGTTGTAAGGATTTTCTCCAGTTTTATGAATATAAGCAATTGTTATTTCTCATTTACATCTCTATTGATTTGATTTGTAGGATTACTTGATCACCTACATGAGTTTTGTTTGCATAGTTGATCAATTTTCATGTATAATTGGTTAATTAGTTCATTATATATTTGATTATATGTTGTATGCTTTGATCTCTTGTTTGTCTTTTTCTTTGCATATCTCTTTCATAACATTGAGGAGAAGCAATTTGGAGTGATGAGAGGACATTTGGAGCATCAAAGAGTGAGTGATCAAAAGATTTGAGGGACTTCATCAATCAGTTTGCTAATTCGGTAAGAGGCCTCTTTCATTCTATTGCTTTCAAATGATAAGAACTTAGAGAAAGGTAGCAATTACTATGTGTTTGTTAGTAGGTTTCTTAGAGGTCTAGGGAGATCACTCTTGTCTGCAAGAGGGATAACAAATTCACGAATCCACTAGGGATTCATTTCAATCTCTGTCTTTTTCCTTGTTTGATCTTTTCAATCTACTGCACAAGCCTTAATTGAGTGTCTAGAAAGTTTAGAAATTTGGATTTTGGGATGGATTTGGTTTATCTTTATTTTTTCTTGAATTTCCCCATTGTGTGCACTTTTACTTTAGGCATAGTTTGCAGATTTGCACACTTAGCTTTTAGAAACAGAGCGTATGTGCAGTAGTTTACTCCATATCTTGCGCATATGCCTAGAACTTTTGAAAAAATAACTCGTTTCCTATTTAAATCCATTTTTTTGTTTTTTCCTATTGTTTTACACCTGTTAGAACCTCATGTGGGAGTTTGTTAGTCTGGTTGAATGTTATTTTGGTTTTTTTCTTGTGATTGGTCTTTTTTTTGGAAATTAGGGTTGATTCTAGCCTTATTAATGATTGACCTATCAAGAGAGAGATTTGTTGGTCCTATTGAATTGACGGTCTATCTTTCTTCTACCAATTAAATCAAAATTTAAGTCTAAATTGCTCTTTTGCAAAATTTTATTATGATGTCAAAGTGAATGACTTACAAGATTAGGTTTAGTTTATGAAAATATATTGTATGCTAGTTTTGCAATGAAAAATAATTTTTCATCTACTTGTTGAAAGTGTTCATGAAATCAATTAGTTATTGCAAGAAAATTTGTAGCATCCAATTAGCGAAAAGTTCATTCGTAGTCATCTTTGGTTTCTTGTTGCAATGTTCAAATTTTTGAGTGCTTGTATGAAAAGAGAGATTTTTTTTGTTTACTTGTATTATTGGGAAAAATGACAATTTGAAATTGTTTTCAATATTTGAGTGATTTGAAATTGGTTAGTTTCATTTTAGGGAAAAGGTTATAATGGGATTTTGAGTTTTCGTTTATATTTTAGTTGAAAAAGTGAAAAAATCTTTCCCTACCTTAGATAGATTTTCATTGAAACAAAAAGATCATATCATCATTTTCAATTGCATTAGGATTGCGACAAGTCATAATTTCATCAAAGTTTCACATCCATTACCTTTGCATAATAACAACTATTAAAATCAACACTAATTAACATCAATTTAGAAAGTTTTTTTCTTAGGGATATTTTCCACCTACAATATATTAGGTGTAGGGCTTTGGAATAGGGAAGTAAACTTTCCAAAGCTACAGAAAAACACTAGAATCTTGTGATAGGGAGATAAATCCAGTTATTTCAGTTTTTCTTTAGGAAGATCTACTTACAAAGGAGTCAAACACGAGATCATATTAGACCTGGTGAAGTGATCATACCCACTTCATTGGCTACGGTAGAGTGATTTACATGTATTACAATGGTGCTAAGAGGTACTTGGGGCCACTTGAAAGTAAACCTCCAATTAACCATGTTGAGGAGCTTTCAAGGGGATTGAGCTTTGTTTCTCTACCCTTGCGTGTATGTATGATTTATGATTGTCCCCCCAGGTAGAATTGTTATAGTTGGTAACCCTAGTGACCATAATCGTAGGGCTATTACCCAAGGTGACAGCAGAGGGAAGGTCCCACTGTACCTGGAACAAATTTTGACTAGACTCACTTGGGATTTTTGGAGGGTAATCTTTGCTCAAGATAGCATAAGTGAAGTTACTTGCACTAGATCATTTCATTAAGTAGGTTTTCAGTGTAACTAGTTCCACTCACTTATATCTACAACCACTTTTCACTTTAATTTTTGCGACGTTGGATTTCATTACCAACTAGTGATTTCATTGTGAAAAGCTTGTTTGCATGGTTTGAATCCTTATATTATTTAGCATGTGTTAATTGTTTGTTTTTAATTTTTAGAGACTTAAGGGTTGGATTGTGAATATTGTTTAATTTTGTGATAACTTTTAATCTTGGTTGAATCACCAAGACAATCATGTAGAATATGAGGTCAACCTCTCGAATATACACTAACTCAGCTGGAAAAGATAAAAATAGAAAGGTCAAAATCAACAGGATCAAAGGCCTTAGATGAACCTGAAACATCAACAATTTTACAATATGAGATAGCAGAAATTGAATTGAATCTAGATGAAGTAGAATAGCCTTAGTTAACTCTGGACTAGAGATAACCGAAGTAGTTCACACAGAATATGACACTAGTGAAGTTTCAAACACTAAAATTACCGAAACAAACGTAGAACATCTCGAATCTGAACTTTCTCAACTTGAATCACCTTTGGCTATTTTAGCTCCTACTCCTGATCCACCTTCACCTCGAAGGAAACTGATAGTAAAGACTAAATTATCTCTTAGGTTAATTAGCATTGAAGATGTTACTAAAGAAATAGAGACACCTCATTCTCCATTTACCGACAATGAAACTTTTGACCCAAGAGTTCCTTTCTCTCCTTTCCGACCTCACCCTTGGTATTCTACAACTTTAAGTTTTTTAGGTCATAATTTGTCACCAACACACATTCCTTTTTATTCACTAGAAGTAATTATGCCACACATTCCTATTGGAAGCGAACCTATTGATTCAACCATGTTTACTAGCTCCCCGGAATCACTATTGTAAGGTGGTCCATCAGTTCCTCCTGGATACTAGTCACTTGTTGGAACTTTTTCAAGAGATGCTTCTTCTCCTCAAACTTCTACTTGGTCATCTGGTTTATCTATGTCTACTGACCAAAGCATGACTTCCACGCCAGAAGAATTTATGACATCAAATCAACATATTCACATGTTGTCTGTTAATTAAAGTAATCCTCAAGTAACCTCAACTAATTTTTATTACTAGCCTAGGGGGAAAATAACTTATCCTCTAACTAGAGGAAACCCTACTACTAGGGGTCAATATTTACCAGAACTTATGGTCAGATACCTTAGCTTGGCCTAGGCCAACCCATTGTAAATCAAACTTTAGTTGGTACTCCTTATCTTGGGATGAACATAATTTGGAATCCTTCCTTTAATCAACAGTATGGTCCAGGTGCACCACAAGTGCCATTTTATCAACCTGTCTAGCCTACTGGACAAGCTATACCTTAGATACTTGTTCCAGGTATTGTTGTGCAAGTCCAACAGCCTATTCAAGGAGTTCCTCAAACAATTGTCCAAAAGCCTATTCAATGAATTCCTCAAACACCTGTTCAACAACCGATTCAACGACCTACTCAGATTTTTCCATATACCCTTGTTCAAACAATTATTTTAGATTCAGTTCCAAGTTCTCCCTAGCCACATATTTAAGGAGTTTCACAAATGACTATTCTAGTAACCCCTAAAATATTTGTTCCTCAGACTACTCAGGAAATCCCATAGGCTTCTACTTATAAAATTATTCCTACAGTCTAGTCTATAGCATAGATTCCTACTGGGCAACCCATTGTTGGAATAGGGAAAACACCTTTCCAAGGTCAAGGTTTTCAAAACCCGCCTTTTTTAGGTCAAGATTTTCAAAGCCCACATTTTCAAGGTCAACATTTACTAGGTTCCACCTTTTCAGGGACAAGTTTTTCAAAGTCCACCTTTCCAAGGCCAGACTTTCCAAAACCCACCTTTTCAAGGTCAATTCATTCAATGTCAACCCATTCAAAGTCAATTTGTTCAAGGTCAACCTTTGCAAGTGAAACCTATGCATGGGCAATATTACATAGGTCAAATGGGTCATGCTCAACCTTTCCAGAGTCAGTTGTACCCCAGTCATACTTATCAAGTCCCTGTTCACCCTCAACTTAGTATGGTTCACCCTGGTTACCCCGGTGGAATTCCAATTCCAGCTTCTTAGGCTATTCTAGGATATCCTAAATATCTGCCTCTAGGGGTTGGTCTTAACCCCCAAGGTTATCAAACTTTACTACAAGATCCTAATAGCAAGTTACCATTTATTGCAACGCTAGATCTACGAGATTTATCCCGATTAAATAACGATGATATTTATTATTATCCTTTTTGGCTGAAGATTCTTACCAAGTTACCAAGTGACATACCCAAATTCGAAGGGAAATCAAGAGAATATCCATCGAATCATGTAATGACATATCATCTTTGGTGTGCATCGAATTATTTAATCAATGATTCCACCCGTCTATGCCTTTTCCAACAAACTTTAATTGGTTCAGGAACTAAATGGTACATTGAGATACCTTATGCCTCTTTCCATAACTTTAACTCCCTAGAAACAACATTTTTAACCCACTTTCAGCTACCAATCTATTATGATATTGGTACCAAACTATTGACATCTTTAAAACAATTGAAGTCAACTCACATCGCTAATCATATCCATGAATAGAGACATAGACGTCACTTAGTCAAAGTTTTCATTCTAGATCAATTTTTCACTAAATGGTTTACAAAGTCACATGTTCCCATTATCATGGAATATGTTGCCAAGGGAGGTGTCCTCACAGAAGAGAAAGTAATTTCTCGTCCCTAGCACTTAGACTTAGTCTACACCCATTCTGGCACTTTGTAGGAAAAAACCTTGAATTTACCTCGCCCTACGAGTGAACCCAGTATTACATCTCCTACGGGATCAAGATCCAATGCTACTGATGGAATTATAGGTTCTATTAGCCAACAATCTAAAGGGAAAAAGAAAATTTCTAAAATTACTCAGACTTTGGCCATACAAGATACACCATGTGAAAGCCTTCCTCTAGAAACTATTTATGAGATCAACGTTGTAGAATCATCTATTGGCAAGACGAAATCAATCAAAAATAAGAATAAGGGGAAAGATAAATCAAAATAAAATGCTGCTTCAAAAGAGAAACCTACTAAAGCTGAGCCTATTGACAAAAAACGAAAACCTCGTTATCCTTTCCTTATTTTCAATGAGGATCACTAAACGAAGGAATGCCCACATCGAGGGGACATTTATAAATTCATTAAAGGTTCTCCAACTCCTGCAGTTTTGAAGGATCCATTTCCTTCTCAAGACAACAAAATGGTTTCTCATAACACATCTTCCTCTTCCACATCGCAAGATATCCTGATGATGTCTTCGAAAGAATTTTTTGGTAGCTACAAGATCCAAAGATTATGGGTCCAAGCATCCTGTCGAAAATGGAAATGAAGCTAGTCTGTCTGGATAACCTTCCAATTCAATTCCTCCTTCTTCTTCTGAACGATTATAGATTGAGAAGAGAAATCTTGATATGATGATCTGATCGCCTCGCAAAGTCGTGCTTCCAAAATCACCTTTCAACCTGTATGCTAGAGCTGCACAAAATTTCAACATTGTTGAATACCTGACTATGCTTCCTTCCATAATTTCAGCTCTGGAAGTATTGGAAACATGACCAACACAATGAATCTTTTATTATCAACTATAGGAGCTATTGATCCTTAGGATTCTAGCTTAATTATATTTGATCTTGGTATTCATATCTTGAGACTCCCTCATCAACTGGCAATCCAGATTCAAGTTTTTCTTAAAACTAGATGAGTATTTTGTAAAGTTGTTGATGAAGTAGCTTCTACATTCATTATGTCAAATGCTTGTTGGAAATCTTTAGGTTCTCCAACCATTAATCAATCACTTACCAATCTGAAAGCCTTTGATGGAAGAGGTTTTCTTCCATATGGGATCTTGAACGATTTTCCCATAGAGTTAGAGGGAAAAATGGTTGTAATCAAATTTGAAGTTGTGGATGCTCAGTTAGATTACAACCTTTTGCTTGGTCAAAGTTGGACCTTTGTTATTTAAACAGTGGTCTCGTCATTGTTTCGAATGATACAATTTCCTGATAAGGGAAAAATTGTCAAAGTAGACTCATTGTCTTACTACACATACCTTTTTTTAGAAAAACAAATTCTCTTTATGAATATATTGGTGTTGGTTTACTCAAAGAATCTATTGGGAAAAATACTAAGGGGGGGGGGGGGGGGGGGTGAATCAATATTTTCAAACCATTAAAATTTTCAATTTCATATCCTGATTTTGTACGTGACTTTATTGAAGGGAACTCGCATGTGTTCATGATTGTTATTCATACAACTAGCATATATCTAGTAAAACATATTTTTTAGTTAATTCATCTTTTGTTTATCTTAAGCCAGTGCATCAAAACTTCATTCAACATTATATAAATACTAACCATGTGTAGTAAGAACAAAATAAACCATCACACATAATCAACACACATGAACACCATCGTTTAAGGTGGAAACCCAATGTGGGAAAAAATCGTCATTGTTTTCATCTTTGTCTTCCTTTTAATATAAAGAAAAATTTCTTACAATATTGTACTAACATAGACTCATACCAGCATGCAGGCACCCACCTACAGAAGGCTACAACCTTCACTTGTTCTCCAACTCCTATTGGAAGGGAGCTCCAACCCCCTGTATGATTTACCAGATACCACTAGAAGGAAGCTTCGACTCCCTCACTAAAATCTCCAACCCTCAACACCTCTAGGGACCACATTTCATAAATTTTCATACTGGGTCCACCTACTACGAAACATCACAACTGTAGGCCACGTTTCATCAAATTTTTAGACTGAACTAACTACCAACATTTAAGCCCAAAATCAATTATCAAAGTTGAAACTGATTACTGCAACAAACCACTAAACCATTATCTGAAACAACCAATCTTTGACTAACCACTGAATCAACCGATTCAACCAATCAACTAAAACTCAAACTTAAAAAACCAAAATTGTCATATCATTATAACTAGACTACCAATCAACATACTACACAACACAGAAACCAAATTCTACTACTTCAACCCCTGATCAACCATATATCAAAATATATACACTACTTTACAATAGAAAAATCGTGTGTGTACACACTTTCATGAAGCATAGCCACGTATAGATATTAAACCATCGAAACCTGAAAGTGAATCATTGAATCCTGAGAATTGAACCACTGTCACTCTGAAACAAATACTAAATCATACACAGATCCACTACATCATTCTGAAATAATCACAAAACTATTACTGATCTTTAATAAAAGACAACTAGTAGCTTCATCATTCTTCAATCAATCAATCCTCAATCAAAACATCATTATTAAGCCTAGATAATCAAGTAAGACTTCATTGACATACAACAAAAACATAGTAAGACTGATTAAACTGATCATACATCCTTTTCATCAAAACCCTAGTTTTTCTATGTGCTTTCCTCAAAACAAACCCGCGTGTATACACACTTTTCAAGAAACAAACCCACGTATAGATCATAATATATATGTGACTTACCAGTATCAAACCCACATGTATACGCACCTTTCATGTTGTAAAACCTGCGTACAGATCTGCAATTACTAGCACAAACCTTTGATGTAACATAAAACTTCAGACATATACAAATCTCGACATACATAGAACAATCACGCATCAAGACACTATCATCACAGATTAAATCACCTCATAATCAATATTGTCATCTTAGATATGTTAGATCTGATCCATCATCAAATTCCTGGGTACATACTTAGTTTTAGATCAAGCAAAACATTAACATCCCATTACATGCAAATTTTCTTCATATTTAACTATTCATAAGAGAATCATCACTTGCACACCTTTACCACTTTGATCTTCATCTCCTTATATAGCTTAGACCTTATCCAATACCACAGGTCAAAACCATACTAATGTCAGTTGTATTCTTAGACGGGATCAAATATCCCTTGTTGGGCTCAATACCACAAGGAAATATGATGGTAAGTACCCTTGGTATTTAGAATACCATGGTGCAGTAACTATTCGTGCCATTCCTTCTTCATACTCACTTGGGTACATGGATTTTCTTCATAGAACCCACATATACATCTTCAAACTTCATATTTATCATTTCTCTGCCTCCAAACTATCATTCCTTTCAACACATTAGTCATATTTAACTATTCATAAGAGAATCATCACTTGCACACCTTTACCACTTTGATCTTCATCTCCTTATATAGCTTAGACCTTATCCAATACCACAGGTCAAAACCATACTAATGTCGGTGGTATTCTTAGACGGGATCAAATATCCCTTGTTGGGCTCGATACCACAAGGAAATATGATGGTAAGTACCCTTGGTATTTAGAATACCATGGTGCAGTAACTATTCGTGCCATTCCTTCTTCATACTCACTTGGGTACATGGATTTTCTTCATAGAACCCACATATACATCTTCAAACTTCATATTTATCATTTCTCTGCCTCCAAACTATCATTCCTTTCAACACATTAGTCATCTTTATCATTTCTCTGTCTCTGAATTTCTATGCCTTTGATCTAACTCTTTGTCACATGTAGACACATCTCGTTGACATCTTCATCAAGTAGGTTTTCCTCAAAGAAAACACATTAGTCATAATACCAACAATCTCCCCCTTTGAGCTTGATGGCAACCACTTTGGTGTTTGGTCACCACAACCCACTTTGGTGTTTGGTCACCACAACCTGTAGATACCTGTAAAACACATCAAGCCAAGCACCAAGCTTTTCAAACACGAAGTTACTCTCCCCCTTTGACATCAAGGGAAAAGGGATGACCAATGCTAAATAAAGTCTTCTCTCTTGAGTGTTGTAGATCAGAACTTCTGAGTACTAAATACTAACCATGCTCCCCTTAAGCACATGTTGATTTTTTTTACGGATGAACAATGAAGCACATGGCTCTATGACTCAACTGAATATGAATTTTCCTATCACCAAGGGCTCAAACTTACATCAATCACCTAATCACAGTGGGTTTGCATATTTGACTTCATGATTATATCAGCCTCCCAAGCACGGTGGGTTTACATGCCCAAAATACTTGACGAGAATAGTCCATACATGACTAAATTTTACAATGATTAAACCATAGGTATTTACATCAAATTTACATCAAATGACAGATATGACATGTATAACCAAGACCAAGGACCTCAATAAGACCATGATAGTCATCAACAACTATCATACACGACATTTGATTTTCACCTTGAGCATTTGTTAGCAACAATTCATGCAATGTAGGACAATGTAGCTTCAATATCCTCAACCTATGACCATGTATGAAACAACATCAACATAAGTGAGGACCAAACATATCATCAAAAAGTAAGATAGGGCAATGTAGCATCATTCTTCAACATCATCAAAATATGCCATGTTTCCAAGTATTCCAACAGATGTAGCAACAACATATCAATAACCATGTCTTAGCAACATCATTCTCTTGGCCCAAATTCTTCATACAAGAATAATTACACCAACACCACTACATCAAGAACTTATTTCACCAATATGCAACTCAATCAGATATCATAATCAACTACTCAACCATGACAACAACATTATCAATAATATCTACATGTTCTTTCCACAACTGATAAGTATAAAGCATGATTAGTAACTCATGCATCATCATTCAAGAACTTCGACAACATAAGCAGCATCACCATTGATAAGAATCATTATGTATGAAGGATTTCTAAAGAAGACATAATGCCAGCAATGCATTATTAAAGCAAATCTTCTCTCTAAACTTATAAAAATCCAAAGCCACTTCTAAATACTTACGCTATGGCATGTGGTTTCTTTACTATGGTTTTTGAAAAGATTGAAGATAAGAATATTATTTATGACATTGGGTTGTGGTTTTGGAGGAGTGTTGACCTCAACATGTAGCCCTGGTCTCCCACTTTTGATCTAATAACGACATTGATTTCTTCAGCCCCAGTTTGGGTAAAACACTGTCGAACCTTCCCTTGCATTTCTAGAATCACATATCGCTTTCCTCTATTAGGAATGCATTGGGAAGACTACTTATGCCTGGATTTGTGTGGAGATGAACTTCAACAAGGGTTTTCATGCAGAGATTAAGTTGATACCTCCAAACTATGTTTGGGTCCAAAAGCTCGACTATAAGAATATCTCATTTTGGTGCAGAGCATACCATGAAATGAGAAATTTAATTAAAAACTACCCCAATCATCCTCAGATTAACAAAGATCAAAAAAAACCTCGAAGGCCCAAATGGTGGAAAGGTAAACAAGGTGATTACTATGGTATATAAAGAAGAAGAGACTTAAGAAAAAAAGAACAGAACACAAGAAGGAGTAGAATTCAGTCAAAGAAACCACAGTCGCAACAACAAAATCTGAGTAGGAAAATTCGATTGCCAATGTGGATCTTATAATCGCCAAAAGAGATTCCCCAGATGCAGCATTATTAAGAGAACAACAAACCCTCGTGGAAAGCGAATTACCTCTGGAAACCACAAGGAATCTTAATGAAAGGGAAACTTCTTGGGCATATAAGGCGGATGAGGAGTATTTCAAGAAAAATAATGTGCAGTTTCCGAAAAATGATTCGTTAGAATTTGCACAAAATGTAGGTTGGATTGAAGTTGGGAAGAAAGGAAAAAGTTTTTCTCCAAGGAAAACAAGAAGTCATTCTAGATCAAAATAACAATATAGTTAAAAATGGAATGTAAATGTGTCTATATTTTGGGGTTTTTTGGAAAAGATTCAGTTGGGAGGGCACTGAAATATTTGTGTCATGGGGAACTCTCTTGAGGGTTTGGATTAGCCTTTGTGCTCAATCTCAAACCCGCAAGGAAGATTGGAATATGAAAAGGTTTTGACCTTGTAATCTAGAATATTTTAATACAAATCTCTACCCATTTCATTAAAAAAAATTAATGTAACTTGAAATCCAAAGGTAATATAAAAATTTAACTTACAAAAAAAATTAATTATGTGTATAATATATAAAGCAATTGAAAAGAAAACCTTATGGTTACAACATTTTATTAATGTGTTGCTCAACATGAAAGAAGTGCATAATGTTTTTTATGTTCAACATGCAGTTGACACGTGGTTTGTGTTTAAAGAACCAACATAGATCCATCCAAAAGAATCAAATTTCACGGGGTGTAAACCTTTCCTTTAAGTTTTGAACTTTAAAACAAAAATTAATCCATCTTAACACTTGATAAATCTCTAATTAAGATACAACTATACTAATAATTTAATGAAAAAATAACTATATTTTAAATTATAATTATTTTGTGAACATCTTATCACTACATAAATTTTCCATAAAATTAGAAGTAAAAATATTTTTAATAACATTCTCATTTTTCAAAATGATGTATTCCTTTGGCGAATGAAGATGGAGCGGAAGCGGAGCATGCGGGGCGGTTCAGACTAGGGTTTCAGTCCTGGCATGCAGCGCTGCAGGACAGTCTGAGCAAATCGAGGGCAACAGACTGTGCAGGGTAATTGAAGCAGAGAGGGGCATAAACGTTTTTCTCTCAGCGTCACGGTAGAACTTCAAAGCTGCAAGGGCTGAGGGCAAAATGGAGAACCAGAAGGGGAGGGGAGAGATACCCCTCCTTTAAGAATATAGTTGCAGGAGAGGCAAGTGGTTCTGAAAACAGTAATGAGTCTAGGGAGAATAACAAGGAACCACCGGTGATGGGTAAACTGTGGCAACTGAAGACAGGTGGAAAATGCCTCCCAAGGGCAAACAAGAAGCCTAGATATGTAATACCCAACAACATGCTGGAGGAGTATACCAATTATATGAAATATCATGCCTTGATCTGCAAGTTTGTTGGGTATTGGCCAAATGAAAAAGAGCTATACAGATGGATCTATCAGAGATGGAAACCAAAGGGCCATATAGAACTGAAATTGGGCGCAAAAGGATTTTTCACGGCAATCTTTGCAAATTTGGAGGACAAGGAAAGGGTCTTTGAGGAAGGGCCATACTTCATGAATAATGCAGTCATTTTCATGAAATTCTGGGAGGAACGGTACAATCCGGACAACGAAAGGATGCTGGAAGCCCCGATTTGGGTCAGATTGTTTGGACTTCCTGTAGAATTTTGGAAACCTAAAATTTTGGAAGGGATTGGCAACACCATTGGGGCTTTTATCAAGGTAGCTGACACAACAAGGAGAGGTAAGTTCACTTCTTATGCAAGAATCTGTGTCTATATGAATATAGTTGAGCCCCTCCCAGAGCACATTGAGTTGGAATACCATGATTCGATATGGCAGCAGTCGCTGGACTATGAGCATATTCCTTTTAGGTGCCGCCGCTGCCATGAATACGGCCACTTAGCTAGGCAATGTCCCCTAACTAAGGAAGATTACACAAGGAAACCTGAGGGACAGCCGAAGGTAGCAGAAGGAAAGGAGGAGGCTGAGAAAGACGTCCAACAGGTTATCAGGAAAAAGAAACCGATCAGAGAAGGAGAAAGAACGCTAATACCTACACAATCATCAAACATTGAAAGTCAGAATAAGTTTAAAATTCTGCAACAAAATAATGAAGAAAATGAGGAGAATATGGCGGAAGGTGAAGACTTAGAAAATGAACCTATGGATTTTTTCTAGGAATCAGGAGAAAAGAAGGTAGTACAAGGGGAAACAAGCAAAGAAATACCAGAGGAAAGGATAGAAACACAAAATAACCAGAGCCCAATGGAGACAAAATAACAGCAAGAAAACGAGGTCGAGGAGGAAATAGTCATGAAGAAATTAATCCAAGAATGGAAGAACTTGGATGAAAGATTTATCCCAGATCAACAGAAACAAATGTATAAGGAAGCCTTTCAAAAATTTAAAGAAAGGAATAAAGGGAATATGGAGGATCAGGAAGTCACTACAGGAAAACAGGGGAAAGAACAGTCAGGAATAGGCGGATCTGGCAAAAGCAGTAGAAAAAGAGGAAGAAAAAGACTGAACGAAACGATCCAAGCTGTTGGGGAAGTCTTGATTAATTCTGGTAAACTGATACCTCTCTCTGAGGTATTTTCCTACCCTTCCAAAAAGTTTTAAATGATTATTGTCAGTTGGAACATTAGAGGGTTGAACAGTAAGGGTAAACAAAGATATATGAAGGAGAAACTGAAAAAAGAAAAACCAAGTATAATGATTCTACAAGAAACTAAAATTACTATGCAGCAGATGGAAGGTATTATTAAGAATAGTAAACTGCATTATGAAATCATGGGTCAGGATGCAATTGGCTCTGCTGGTGGCATTGCAATTCTTTGGAACCCAAATGATATAATTTTTGAGAACTGGACTAGCATGCCTAGAATCTTAACAGGGCTAGGGAGAATAGCAGGTACAAAAGAGAAGGTATTAATTTCAGGTGTGTATGGTCCCCATACCCCGGGAGATAGAGGAAATTTCCTTAAGAATCTTCAAACAGCCCGGAAACTGTATCCAGACAATGAATGGATAGTAGGAGGTGATTTTAATATAATAAGATCCCTTAAAGAAAAAAAGGGGGGCATAAGGAGAGCAGACCAGAGTATGGAATTATTTAGTGATACGATTGAAGGTCTAAGACTAGTTGATATACCAACCATTAATGGGATATTTACATGGAATAATAGGAGAGGGGGTAGGAACCAGATAGCTTCCAGATTGGATCAGTTTTTAGTCTCTGAAACAATAATGAATAGAGATGTTTTTATAGAAGCCAAAATTATGCCAGCTCTTGGTTCTGATCACTGGCCAATTAGACTGGAAGTAGATATTAAGGCTAATCTAGGCAAGAAGCCTTTCAGATTTGAAACCTTTTGGCTTAGACACCCTGACTTTGTAGGAAAGCTGGAGGAATGGTGGCAGCAAAGTACAGCCCAAGGGAGAGGTAAAATGCATACCTTCCAACTCAAGTTAAAAGAGTTAAAAGAGCGGATAAAAAAGTGGAATAAGGAAGAATTTGGAAATATTTTGGAGGAAAAACAAAAACTGGAAACAGAAATGGAAGAAATTCAGCAAAAAATAACAAATGAAGGACGAACAGAGGAAAGCTCCGCAAAAGAAGGAATAATTCTGGGGAAACTGGAAGAAAGAAGGAAACAGGAGGAAGTGTTATGGAGGCAGAAGTCCAGGATCAAATGGCTTCGGGAAGGAGAGAGGAACAATAGATTTTTCCACCAAGCAATGGTTCACCATAGACAGAGAAACAAAATCTTTTCAATCAAGAATGAAAACGGGGAAAGGATTGTGGAGCAGGAAGGGATTGAAGGAGTGTTGGTGGACTATCACAAAGGAATTCTAACGGAACCTCAATTGGATAGATCTGAAGCAATCAGGCAAATATGTAGAGTCATCCCCAAAATGGTTATTGAAGACCAGAACAAAGCCCTAATGAGAGCTGCTAGTCTGGATGAGGTGGAGGAAGTAGTGATGAGCATGAAGAAAGGAACTGCCCCTGGTCCTGATGGCTTTACAGTGGATTTCTATCAAGCGGGATGGCATTTCTTGGGTAAGGAAATTCTGGATCTGGTTGAGGAATCCCGGATGAACCAAAAGGTATGGACTGCTCTTAACTCTACCTTTTTCTCTTTGATCCCTAAAACTGATAATTCAGAGGATGCCAAGGGCTTTAGACCCATTGCCCTTCGTAATGTTATTTACAAGATAATTTCCTCTCTCATGGCTAAAAGGCTAAAACCGTTGCTAGAGAAATTAATATCCCCAGAGCAAACTGGATTTGTGGAGGGACGCCAAATCCTGGATGGATTAGTAGTTACCCAAGAAGTTATCCATTCTATGAAAACTAAGAAACAAAAATGAATGATGATAAAACTAGATTTGTCAAAAGCCTATGACAAAGTCAGTTGGCAGTACTTAGAAGAAATCCTGAGAAGCTTTGGCTTTAGTAACAGATGGATAAGTTGGGTTCTCAGTTGTATATCAACCCCCAATTTCTCAATATTAGTAAATGGCACTCCTTCTAAGACCTTTAAGGCCTCCAGAGGAATTAGGCAACGCGACCCTATCTCGCCTTTCTTGTTCATTCTTGCTGCCGAAGGTTTGGGCAGATACCTTAAGCAAGAAAGAGTTGCTGGTAATATTAAAGGGCTCAGGTTATGGGGTAATGATTTGCCTATAACTCATCAACAATTCGTTGATGACATTATGTTGTTCGGGGAACCAACTGTGCGGGAAGTGAGAAACCTGAAAAGGGCTCTTGACTTATTTGCGGAGGCTTCTGGAATGGAAATAAACAAGGACAAATCCTGCACCTTTATGTTTAATACAGTGGAGACAGTGAAAAGGCACTTATCCAGATTGCTTGGATTCAAACAAGGAGATCTCCCAACGAAATATTTGGGCAATATCCTTGATTACAGCTCAAAAAGATTAAATAATTGGCAGGGGATCCTTGATAAATTAACAAATAGAATGGCAAACTGGACCTTTCGAACCTTAAATATTTCCGGAAGGATTGATTTGGTTAAATCTGTTTTACAAGCAATCCCTATATATCCCCTTTCGGTTATGGCAGTTCCTCAAGGAGTCTGTGTCAAGATCAGAGAAATACTAAGGAAATTCATCTAGGGTGGGTCATCTAACCAGAAGAAGTGGGCCTTAGTTTCCTGGAAGCATTTGATAAAACACAAGGAGGAGGGAGGTCTGGGGCTAAGGGATCCGAGTAAGCTCAATAAAATTCTTGGTGCTAAACTATGGTGGCGTTGGTTGAGAGGGGGTAATGATCTATGGAAGCAGCTTTGGAGGTATAAATACAATATGCCCTCATCACCAGAGGAAATTTATCGCATACAGGAAACCCCGAGGGGTTCGAATGTATGGGAGTTAGCCAGTCAAAACCGTGACATAGTAAACGAAAACATCTTCTGGGAAATCAGAGTGGGAAAGGAAGCTAATTTTGGGAAGAGAAATGGCATCAACGGGAGAAAATGAACAGCATCCAAGGCATTCAGGACATTCAGAACAAAATTGGGAACAATTACAAATATATTAAAGATTACTGGAAAGAAAATGAAGAGGATGGGATCTGGAGGAAGTGGAAATCTTTGGAGGACTGGCACGTTGAGACAAACCAGGAACAACAGGAGGTTTTTTGGAATGAAATTGAATCCCGAAAAGTTAAAGTGAGAATAGGACAAGATATCATCAGATGGGGGAAGTCACCAAAAGGAACTTTCACAGTCAGAGAAGTATACTATTTGACAGATCAGCAAGCTGCCTTGGAAAGAACCTAGGAATGGAAAATCTTCTGGGGAAAAAACTGGTGGCCGAAAGTTACTATTTTTGCATGGTTGGTAGCCAATCATAAGATCTTGACTTGGGACAAGCTCCAGCAGAAAGGCTTCAATGGTCCCTCAAAACGCCACTTATGCAACAGAGAGCTATAAACGCAGGAACATTTATTAATCAATTGTGACTATACCAGAACTCTTTGGAGGGAAGTAGGGAGGCTATTCTGCAAACCTGGAAAGTATCTGAAAGAAACTGGAGAGATAATCTTCCTATGGTAGAATAAAAAATTCCAATGCAGAGTGGTGCGGAGAGCCTGGGACCTCATGACAGGATTCATTCTCTGGATGGTGTGGAAGTAACGTAACCGAAGAATTTTTCAGAACAAAGGCAAAAATTGGGAAAAGATATGGAAACGAGTTGTCCTTCTCACCAGAGAAATGATATTAGTGGAAAGATGGGTGATGGAGGATTGGAAGGCGGATCTGGGAGAGGATCACATCCTCAATTCGTTAAACATAAATTTCGAGATGGTCCATAATAAACAGCCTGCGAGGATCACCACAAGTAATCAGAGCCAGGACAGGTTTGAATATCCTAAAGGTAATTTCGTCAAATTAAACTTTGACGGGGCTTCGAAAGGGAATCCAGGTAACGCTGGATTTGGAGGAATCTTTAGGGACAGCCAGCAGAATACCAGATGGATTTTTGCGGAGTGGGGAGGAGAAATGACTAATAATGAGGCTGAGCTATGGGTTGTCCACCAGGGCCTTCAAATTGCAATACGCAATGGTTATAGAAACCTAGAGATCGAGGGGGATTCCCAACTGGTCATTGAAACATTGAAAAAGATTAATAATGGTAGAAACTGGGAATAGGTCACTAGCAGCTGGCGAACAGCAGGCATCGTTCAGGACATTGCAGAATTACTGAAAGGTGTGGACTACAAAATCTTCACCCATGTAAAACGAAATGAGAATCGTGCAGCGGATTTTCTTGCAAACTGGGGTTGTAAGGGCCGAGCTGGCAAGATAGACAACATGTGGAGAACGATTCAAGTTAATGAGGAATGGAAGGAGCTGGACAATAGCATAAATCATGACCATGACTAGGCCACGCAGGATCATCATGAATAGGAATCCCCCGCGAATTGCAATACTTGTGCGAAATACTGGGGACAGACAGAATTTGGGTCAGACAATAAATGAGTGTCAGAAAGGACCTGGGGAGGAGATCAGTGATCACCATGCAAGATCATATCGGGAAGGTGCGAAAACAGAGAGGAAAAATCCACCTCATAAAAATCCAATCATATTTTTGAACTGGCGGAAAGGAGGAAAGTACATGTCAGCGACCTTAAATGGGAATAAATCTAATAAGATTGTTGATAGGAAATGCGATGATCGGAATAACAGATGGCAGGTAAGGACAATGGGACAGATAGGAGGAGCGGGATTAGGGACTTTATATCAGCCTACATGCAAAGCACCCGGCACCAAGAGAATACAGTTAACATCCGCAGAGCGAGAGGAAACACAGGTCCATTGAGAGCCTCCCGTGCTAAGCGTAGTCGTTCACCTGTGAGCTGTATTATGGAAACTCGAAAGAGAGCCAGGTTAGTAGAAGAGATGGAAGCGGAGCGAATCAGAGAGCAAGACAGGAAAGGGAAAGGGGTGAGGAAAGAAGAGAAAGTGGAGGAAATTTATGAAATTGTCGACGTTTCTGATGAGGATGAAAGCAGAGAACAAAGCATGAACGCAGAGGAATGGGAGCAGTACGTTATGGGCATCAGCCAGCGGAGCCGGCGGGGCAGAAGGGTACCGCACCGAGGGTGGCAGACGAGGAATAGAGAAGAAGACCGCGAGGCAGAACCAAACAATGGGCAAGACAGCGAGGCCAATAGAGCTCGTGTAGGCAGGGGAGAAAGGCCGGAGCAGAGTAGGAGACCAGCCAGAAGGGCCGGACAGATTTTTGAACAGAAAATTCAGCAAGCTGAGAGAGCCTACTCTCAGAATACCAGTCCCAGAGTCAGGAGGATTATCCAAAACATGGAAGAAGAAGCTATTCAAGCCCAATCCGACTCGGAGATGGAGGACTGGGAATTTCTAGTGCATGATCCCGACAATACGAGAGGCAGAATGTCCCTGTTTAAACAATCTTTACACATTTACTAGGTGATGAAACGGTTACTAGCTAAGGCTCTGGAGCAGGCTGCTACTGAAATGGCAGAGTTGGCTCAGGGAGTCCCCAATTTGAGGCGGGAGCTCCGCATACTGCAAATTTCCATGGAAATGCAGGAGAAAAAGTTAGATGAAATCCAGCGGATGCTTAAAGACGGTCAGAAGTGGAGAAAAAAAGAGATCTCACCGAATTTAGGAGATGCAGCTGAGTAACTTCTGTTTTAATGTTCTCTTTTTTTTTATGAATCTGCGGCATATAGATAGACTAGACAGGTTTCATAGTTTTGTAATAGACAGCTATCATGTGTATATCAGCAGAATCAGAACGTGGAATGATTGTGTAGTTTATATAGCTTGGAAAAACAGATTGTGGTATTTCTTTTTTTGGTCTGCGGTTAAAAACTTTAGGTGGATACCCTACTCGGTTTCCCCTTGTGGGCGTGTAGATGGTTCCACCAATACTGCTGTAATTTTTTGACTTGATAATAGAAAAACAAGAGTAACACCTTTGCCTACAAAAAAAATAATAATAATTATTTTGTAAAATATAATTATATTGAAAAAAATATGATCATATTTCAAATAATTTTTCTTTGATAAGGTATCTCGAAATTTAATTATTTATTTATAACCATTATTGAATAATGTAATGCAATGATAGAAGGATCGTATTTCAAATACTAGTTATTTTGAGAATTAAAGTGAATATAGTTATAATTTTTTTATTAATTATTTGATAATGTAATAAAATATTTTAAGATATAACATTTTATATGGTGTGGTTTAATATTTTTAAGTTTTGCTTTTTGGGATTAATTTTCTATTTAATATTGTCAAAATCTAAAAATTTGTTAGAATGACAAGATAGAAATATTACAATTATATAAAAAATTATCATATAAAAAAATTCAAAATGATCAATTATTTATGTAACAAAAACAATAAAAACAAACTTCTATTGTGGTTATTTTCCAAATAACTTTATAGAATGTATTTCTAATATAGCAAATCGAAACCGATCATTCTCGAAACCAAAATCGAAGAAAAAAGAAAAATGTGCCATTAATTAAACCCCAAGAGACCACGGTCACCTCAATGGTTCCGGCGCAAAAGTGTATATATATATATAAATATTGACATTCTTATTATTTTTTTGGCTAGCGCCAAAGTGTATATATATAAATATTAACATTTTTATTTTTTTATTTATTATTTATTTATTTTAAAGGGAGTTATATTTTGGAAAAGTTTCTGGTATATTTTTTAATAAATTTGGGTTAAAATTTAGTAAATTTTTTTTAGAATTACACATTTAAGTTGAAAATTTTCTAAAATCTAATAATTTTAGAAATTTCCGAAAAAATTAAATCTATATTCACAATAAAAACTCATTTTAAACCATAAAAATAAATCTAAAATATCCAAAAACATAATCAACTAAATTAAAATGGTGGGTTATGAAATTGACCAAGCGTTAATATACCTTATTTACCATATTTTACTAGTGAAGATTTCAACCTGAATCGCCTCCGTGATAAGCGCGTCAACCCATTCGACATTTATACCCAAATCAACTCCGCAAAAGACTCCGCTTTCAGGTGATAAAGCGTAATCAAATAAGACTTTGAAAAAGATGGGAGGAATAAGTAACATCCAAATTTTAAAGAACTAAATATAAAGTCAAGGCAACAAGTTCTTTCCTCATGACATCAACTAAAAGGTGGGAAAGGTAGATAACGTGTTTTCTCATTTTCACACAAAATTTTGATTTATATAAAATTATTACATGGAAGAAAATTTGCAAAAAATGTCATATTAAATTATAACATTGAAGAAAATTTGCGAAAAATGTAATTTTAAATTATTAAATTTATATATTTATTAGTCTAATGTTTATCAACTATTATACAATTTGAGTGGGCCTAATGGTTAAAAGCATGAGTTTCCTCTCAAGAGGTCACAGGTTCAAACACTAGAGGGGGTAGAGTATGTATGTCTTCATAGGAGGTCTCTCATACACCAATTTGGTGTTTAGCTTTGTCATGACCTTAAAATTGGATAATAATAATAATAATTAAAAAGTTTCTTAAGTTGCATTGATTTTTAATAAGTTTTGCCATGATAAGTTTCTCATTATTAATTAAAGAGTACGTTAGGTTGCATTGATTTTTAATAAATTAAACAATTTAGATTAGTGCCACGCGGCTCCCCACCCACCAATAAGTTCCTCCATGATAAGTTCTTCATTATTAATTAAAGAGTTTGTTAGGTTGCATTGACTTTTCATAAATTTTAAACTAAAATTCAATAATAATAATAATTAAAGAGTTTGTTAAGTTGTATTGATTTTTAATAAGTTCCGCATTGATAAGTTCCTCATTATTAATTAAAGAGTTTATTAGGTTGCATTGGTTTTTAATAAATTTAAAAATTAGATTAGTGCCACGTGGCTCCCCACCCACTAATTTCATAGGGGTTTGAAATTATTCCAATTCTAATAAGTTCCTCCATGATAAGCTCTTCATTATTAATTAAATAGTTTGTTAGTTTGCATTGACTTTTAATAAATTAAAAAAATTAGATTCCTGCCATGTGTTTCCTCACCGATCAATTTCCTAGGGATTTGAGATTATTCCAATTCTAATAAGTTCCTCCATGATAAGTTCCTCATTATTATTTATAACATTCATTGATATGTAAGCAAATTTTATTTAGAAAAATGGTGGAGGTGGGTCCCTTGGCTTGCCCATGACCTTAAAATTGGATAATAATAATAATAATAATTAAAGAGTTTGTTAGGTTGCATTAACTTTTAATAAATTTAAAAAATCAGATGCGTGGCAAGTGATTCTCCCCCCACCAATTTCCTAGTGATTTGAGATTATTCCAATTCTAATAAGTTCCTCTATGATAAGCTCCTCATTATTATTTATAACATTCATTTATATATAAAGAAAATTTTATTTAGCGAAATGGTCCATTAATAGAGTATGTATGCCTTCATAGACTTAGTAGTCATTGAGTGGAGGTGGGTCCCTTGTCCCATAAACAAGGAGGTCTCATACACCGATTTGGTGTTTGGCTTGGCCATTACTTTAAAATTAGATAATAATAAAAATTGGAGGTCCTGTCCTCATCCCTCACATCCACAAGCTTTTCAATCAAGTAGTCAAGCAAGGGTTCCCTAAACCTTGGACTTAGAGCCTCATTATCCCTATTTTTAAAAGTGGGGATACAAATAACCCCTCTAATTATCAGACAATTATGATTAGCCCTCTCTTAGCTAAGTTATATGGTAGTATTTTGGAAAAGAAGTTAAGCATATGGCTTGAAAGTGAAGGTAAGCGGGCTAAAGGCCAAGCACGTTTCAAAAGGCATCACTCAACAACGTGACCACCTTGGTATGCTTAGGATCATTGCACAGGAATGTCGTAATGATAAATCCAATTTATTTTGTTGCTTTGTGGACTTTAGAAAGGCTTTCGATATAGTTCCTAGATACAACCTTTGGAATAGATTAGAAGAGCTAAAGGTTCCTTTCGAGTTGAGAGCTGCTGCTATAAAGTTATATGAGAATGTAATTGCCAAGCTAAAGAGCAATGAGGGGTGGTCGAAAGATATTAAGTGTAACATTGGAGTTAAACAAGGTTTCCCTTCTTCGCCACCCTATTTGGCATTTACATCGATAAGCTTGAAGGCTATTTAGAGGAAGCAGTATGTGATGGCATGATCTTAGTTGGGATAGTCGTTATCCTTCTTCTCTATGCTGACGAGATTGTTTTTTTTGCAAGGTGCCTATCTGATCTTGATAAGCAACTCAGGCTTCTTAAGGATTTTTGCTCTACCATGGGTATGACTGTTAACCTTGACAAAACAAAAGTTATGATTATCAAATCCAAGAAGGACACTTACGCTAGTTTTATGTATGACAATAATAACTTGGAGGAAGTGTATTCTTACAAGTACCTAGGAATTGATATTCATCACAAGATCAACTGGAACCATAACATTGAGAAAAGGATTAATGGGGGGTGGAAAGCTTATTTTGATCTTGAAAATAATTGTAAAACAACAAACCACGTAATGTGGGATAAAATGAGGTCGTGGGGATTTGGTCTAGTGGCAAGTGAACGATTTGCTAAGTCGTTCCTGCAACTATGTAGGTCATGAGTTCAAACCCCAAGAATACCCGAGGGATGTTCAAGGCGGCTTGGGCGGGCCCTGCTAGAGGTTATAGAGGTAGCCGATGGGATTCGACCTCGTGTAACGCGAGTACGATACCACCGCCGTTGCCGATTCCTCTAGTATTAAAAAAAATAAAATAAAATAAAAATATGTGGGATAAAAAGAAGTTCCTCTTTGAAACTTTAGTCACCCCTGTTATCTTATATGGTTGTGAGGTTTGGGGTTGTAGCATCTCCAGAGAATCATGGAGAAAGATTGAGCAAATCCAGAAGCGTTTTATAACTTGAAAATTAAAAGTAATACACCCTATCCTATTTTTCTTATAGAAGCAGGTCTTTTCCCTATTAAGAGCCTAGTTATGATTAGGTTTCTGCTATACAAGCACAAACTCAATAACATAGATGATCATAGAATTCCTAAGCTAGCTTTAAATTCCAGCCAAAACCACCTAAGGCTTAATCGAGGGTGGCATAAAGACACAAGGGCCTGGTTAAACTATTGGGAGATCAACGAGAATGACGCATTGAAAAATATTAATAACATTAAAGATATTGTTACTTCTAAGTTCAAAGAAAAATGTGGTGTGAGAAAGATTTAGCGGCTAAAAGAAAATAAGTTATTATAAGAAGGTCATCAACCCCACCCTAGAAGATCAAAAGTATCTATATTTTAACTAGCTCAAAGAAGAAAATTAATATAGCAAGGATTAGAACAAATTCTCATGAGCTCCATAGTGAAACAGGTCATTGAGAAGTTCCTAAAACACCATGGATGGAAAGGATCTGCCATATATGTGAGAATAGGAACATCGAGGATGAAAACCACTTCCTCTTGGAGTGCCCTGCGTACAACCACATTAGATCTCAGTTTCACAGTCTTTGTTACAATACTGACCTTCCTAGCCTTTTACAATGTCAAAATTATAGTGAACTTGGTAGGCTTCTCTCCAAGATTTTTGAGCATAGGAATAAAATCTTAAATCAAAATAGATAATTTGTTTCTTTAGGTCTGATAGACCAATGTTTGGTCTCAGCGGACGTTAACCATCATCATCATCATCATCATCAATAATTAAAGAGTTTGTTAAGTTGTATTGATTTTTAATAAATTTAAAAATTTATATTTTTTTTGATAATAATAATAATAATATAATAATATAATAATAATAATAGTTTGTTAGGTTGCATTGACTTTTAATAAATTTAAAAAAATTATATTGGCTCCCCCAACCAATTCCTAGCGATTCGATTTGAGATTATTCCAATTCTAATAAGTTCCTCCATGATAAGTTCCTCATTATTATTTATAACATTCATTTATATATAAGCAAATTTTATTTAGGAAAATTTTCTAAGGTGGAGGTGGGTCCCTTGGCTTGGTCGTGACCTTAAAATTGGATAATAATAATAATAATAATTAAAGAGTTTGTTAGGTTGCATTAACTTTTAATAAATTTTAAAAGTTAGATTTGTGGATAGTAATAATAATAATAACTAATTTGTTAGGTTGCATTGACTTTTAATAAATTTACAAAATTAGATTCATGCCACGGCTCTCCGCCCACCAATTTCCATTTGAGATTATTCCAATTCTAATAAGTTCTTCCATGATAAATTCCTCATTATCATTTATATATAAGTAATTTTATTTAGCAAAATGGTCGATTACTTTTAATAAATTTAAAAAATTAAATTTGTGAACGATAATAATAATAATAATAATTAAAGACTTTGTTAGGTTGCATTGAATTTTAATAAATTTTAAAATTAGATTTGTGACACATGTCTCCCTGCCCACCAATTGCCTAACGATTTGAGATTATTCCAATTCTAACAAGTTCCTCTAACTTCCTCCATGATAAGTTCCTCATTATTATTTATAACATTCATTTATATATAAGCACATTTTATTTAGAAAAATGGTCCATTACTTTTAATAAATTTAAAAAATTATATTGGTGCCACGTGCCTCTCCACCCACCAATTTTCTAGGAATTTGAGATTATTCCAATTCTAATCAGTTTATCCATGATAAGTTCCTCATTATCCTTTATAACATTTATTTATAATTCATTCTTTTTTTAAGTTAAAATTAACCCATAACCTATTTATACATGATTAATCAAATAAATGTGTGCATTAGTAAGACATTCTTAGTGTTGCAATAATTTTTTTTAATCATATTTATGAAATTTTCGGCTATATCAACTATATTAATATTTTTAATATAATTGTACAAATTATATTTTAAAATATAATCTAAACCATATAATATCAATATTTTAAAACAAGCAAATAAATAAACCAACCAACCACATCTGACTACACCACTACACCTAAAATAAATGAATGGTTAGAAAAATTGAATGGATATTGCCTACAAAGTAGGCAATAGAAATGAAATGATATTTTAAAGTCCATGAGACTAAAAATAGTCTATGAGACCATTAGTTCTCTATTTTTCACTTTTTGCAATTTAGTACTTTTCCAATTCAAATTGATGATGAGCTGACCCAACCTTCCAACAATCCCCTCGCTAAAAAGACAATGCCAAGAAATTGATGCTAACATGTTCTCATAACTTTCTCTGATGTATTTGAATGCATCACATTCCAAAATGAAATGTTTTTCCGATTCCACAGCCCTAGACGTACGAAATGTACACACCCGTTCTTCCCGAAGTTGATATGAGTTGGTCCTTAATTGAGCAATAAGAACCTTTGCCCTCCACAAAATGCTAGCTCCAATGAACTATTTTTGTTGTAAATCACACGTAGCATTGAATTCCTCAATGTAATATTTATTCTTTCTACCCAACTCTTTTCCCCGTACCCTTTTACGAAACTTCTCCATAACAAAATCCTTTATCTCCTTACTATTTGTGGGACAAGCATTGAGGTAGATGTTCCTTTTTTGCATCCATGTGCAGTTTTGTTTCATCCATATTTTCTTTCTTTCACTAATGCCTTCATTGAAGATAACATTAGGCCATCTACCTACTCTCATTTTTTCAATTCTTTTTAGGTATCTTATGAGCCACACCATAGCAATTGCTTCAATGGAAGTTGATCCTATTTCACTCAACATTATCTCATAAGGTACTGAACTCTTTATTTTGAACTTGCTCACGATCAAACATTTTTGGATTTTCTCAATTTATTTCCATTTTGAGATGGGAGTGTTGTTATCCCACAATTCACACCCATATAGCATCACTGGACAAACTAGGAGTCCAAAAAGCACTTTAATCATTTTCCAATCCAATAACTTTGCCTCTCTACATTTGTTTTGAAGAGGATATAATGCTTTCCACTCCTAAAATTCTTTTCTTTCTGCAGTCCTCCCAATTGAGTTTGTTGTTGAAATCAATACCAAGATACTTGTACTCATTTACTTCTTCAAGAATGTTGTCTTCAAAGAACAAAGTATGCTGGCTCTACTTCCTTTTATTAGAAAAAATCATTATTTTGGTCTTGCTAGTATTGACTTGCATCCCCACTGCTCTACAAAAATGCTCAAGGGCATATAAGTGCATTTGCAATCCATGGGATGATTTAGAAATCAATACAATATCATCATCATCATATAAAATAAGATTTATCACAAACTCCTCCAACCGAACACCATCTCCACCTTGTAGATTTAGCCACTCTTCCAATTTATCAATATATAGACCAAAAAGAGTGGGGGATAGATGGCAACCTTGCTTGACTCCAATGTCACTTCTCAAGCTTTCTGAAATACCTACTGAGGTTCTAATTTTGACTTTGACTTCTTCATAAGGTATATGGACATCAACTCTATAATGCACAAGAATTTCAAGTTCTTCCATTCTACGCCACAATTTATCCCTAGGGACTGTGTCAAATGCTTTTTTGAAGTCAACAAAGCAGCAAAATACTTCTTCTTTGTCCTCCCAAACCTTTTCAAAAATGTGTCTCAATGTGATGCCATGATCCACTATAGAATGTTTCGGACTAAAACCCACTTGTCCTCTTGGCCTCATTTCTTTCACTTCTGCCCACTTGCTAATTTTGTCTTCTACCATGCTACTGAAAAGCTTTGCAAACAAAGGATTGATCATAATTGTTCTATAGTTGGATGGATTATTAATGTCTCCACTTTTAAAAAGGGTTATTTCTAGGCTAGTTGTGCAGTCTCTTAGGAATCCTTGCTGAATGATTTTGTTGAATATTTTCATGATGTGCAATACAAGAGAGTTCATTCCCCATTTTAGATACTCTACTTGAAGTTCAACCAAGTCCTTTGCCTTTCCTATTTTCAGCCTCTTAATTCCATTCTCCAATCTTGTAATTTGAAGAGTTTTGAATTTGTGTTCATCCTGGGGGCAACTACACCTCAGATTCTTTCTCATAGAGTTGCCTTGCATATTTAAACCATTGATTGGCCATAATATTATTTTCAATTTGCTTCTTCTTTGGTTGCAGTTCCTGCTAGAAAAGCTTTGGATTATTCTTGCTTAAATATATTAACTCTTCTCTCCTTGTTTGCATGAACTCATCTTTTTTCCTTTTTAGTATATGCTTATATAACTTTACATTCATCTTCTCTTTTCCTATCTCTTTCATGGTTCTCCTTGCCATTTTGCATTCCTCATCAAACCAAGCATTTACAGGAAAACAATTTGATTTTGATTTCCTATTTTTTACTCTTTTGCACTTCTCAAGTGCACTTTGGATTATATTTGTTAAATCATGGCTGCTGAAGCATTTGAAACCAATTTTATCCTTCTGAATTAATCTCTCTAACATTGTCTTGAAGATAGTACCATTTTCTTGTGTTAGAAGAATTTTGCCCCTTGGTAGTGATTGTCGAGAGCATTGGGTTTTCCTCCTATGCTGCCTTTCTTCTAACCATGATAACCTTATAAAAATTGGGTTATGGTTTGATTTTAAGTCCCAAATATGCTCTCCAATACTAACTTCATTTATCTTTTCTATTAAGCTTTGTGAACACATCACATAGTCAACGACACTTGCCCCATTGTATGTGTTGCAAGTGAAGTTCCCAGACCTTTTCCATCTATCTAGACCATTGCAGATAATTAAGTTGAAAGCCCCACACAATGTAAGGAACTCATCTTTAAAATGATTGCTAACTTTGTCATCTTCTGAGCACCTCACCCATTGGGGATTCTCCTCTTTAGTGAGCCAAATAGGATTGTTATCCTCTTTGCAACAAAGGATGATGGCTTGATTATTTGTTGTTCTAGCATTTAAATCTCCCACTAAAAGAAATTCTCCCTACTGAGAGTAAACTACAATATCTTGTTTTAAAGCTGCATATGGATCCTTGCTGTCAAGCCCCTTATGTTTGTAAATTTTTGAGACTTGAGGAGCAAAATAGCATGTTGCAATTCTTATGTGATTCTCATTCTCTGATATTTTCAACCATAAATATTTTTTATTTGCATCTTCTTTAATTAACTGAATGTGATGACCTTCTTTTTCTCTCACTAAAACTAGTATCCCCCATACCCTTTGCCATTTTCTACTACCTTGTTCCAAACTGCCAACTTTAAATAACGATCAAACACAGGAGGTTTGCAACCAATCATGCTCATGAGTTTCCATGAGACAAATTATGTCTCTACCTTTCGCAATAGGCCCTAACCCAGGTCCCCTCCTCCAAGGGTAACCTCTACAATTCCAAAAAACTAAACTTAGGTAGACCTGGGTAGGATTTGACTGCTACGCAGTTTGGCACATAAGGCTCAAATTTGAGTCTTCACCCCTTTTTTTTCCATGCTTCTCTTGTTGTTTTCGTCTCTATTATTGAATTCTCTATTTTTTCTTTAGTGTCAGCTTGCTGCCCTGATTTCTTGGAGGCCCAAACACTGCAATAATGGCTTTCCCATTGTACAACCATGCCCTTTTCCCTTCATTTCTTGTTGTTCTATTTTTCTCCACTTCATCCCTTCTCTCCTCTTGTTGTTTTTTGGTTAAATCTTCATTGGAAGAAGTATGAGCCTTTCAAGAATTTCTTTTTGCCCAAAAGTTGTCATTTTTATTGTACGCTTGCCATGGTGACTTTTATGGTTCGAGGCCTCTCTTCACATATCCTCCCAACTCTTATTGGTTGATAAATTTTCCCTTTCCAATGTAGTTTCTCTTTTAGAAAGTCTCTTTTCAAAATGAGAGTACTTTCATTCTTCCCATAATCTCTTCTTCCCATAGTGCGCCCTTTCTTTTACAATCTCCTCACTGGGTGTCCCTCGTGGTATGTGTGCCGGTAGATGTTAAGGCTCACTTTGGAGCACCAATCCAATGGGACTTCATGCTCCACCTCGTAAGGACTTGATTTTTCCGCGTATTCTGGTCGTAGTTGTCACCACCACAGGGTTGGAATTTGGATTTGTATAAATATTTTTTTAAATGTTATATTTAAATTTGGATTTGTAAGAATATTTTTTTAAATGTTATGTTTAAAAAATTTCCACCTGTTATTATATCAAAAATCAATAGCTATTATACTATTAACTCTAAATATTGTAAAATATAGTTTTTATTCACAAACATATTCTTAAAAAAAATTAGTTTTAACGCAAATTTAAAAATCATTCAACTTTCATCTATTGGAGAATATATTATTACAAACATAGCTATTTTTATTACATGAATATTTTTAATATTAAAAGTATTAAATTACTTGTAATACAATAAACAATAAAATGTTTATAAAACTAAAAGATGTGGAAGAATTTGATTATTATAAGTAGATGATTACTAACTTCAAATTACTTATTAACTATATTTTTAGTAACATGCACTAATTAGTGAAAATCTTTGCTATCTAAACAAAATGTCTATAAAAAATATAAAATTATATCAGTCTCCCTATCGAAGAATTAACTATTCAATATTATATTACTTAATTATTTACAATATATACAGTAGTTTTCCTTTGGGGTCATGCATCAATAGGAGTATTCTTGGTAATGAAGATAATGTTGGCTTCTTTAGCAAAAATTCCAAGTGGGGTGTTTTTCAAAATAAGCTAAAATGGTATTGGACGAAATCACAAAAAGGGAATTATAAATGTAGAAGATGGTTCCCATGACAAATCCAAAAAAGTATATTAATTAGATCATGGATCTTCATGAACAAGGTGTACTAGTTGGGGAGATAGGGATACAAGGCCATATTACCTACCCTAGTGGTTCCATTGTACACACTTCTTTGAAGACAATATCTATTTTAGGGTTGTTTACAAAGATGGATGTTTACTTGACTAATGAAATTATGAGGGCATATGACTTGGATGTTATGCTTTGTGAAGTTTTTTCTTACCCAATAATTGAAGGTATTATATTATGGGGTTTTAGGGACTTATGTCTAGGGAGCAAGGACATCTTCACCTTGTTGATTAGGATGGGACACACAATGAAGTAGGAAAGGTATTCATTTCTCTAAAGAAAGAATGGACAACAAACATAAAGAGTCATGCAAATAATGAAGACCAATTTAAATTTAAAGGCTTTCATGGGTACTATGAAGTGGAATTCTCAATACATTGCAGAGAGATAAAACAAACTTTCACGGTTGACAAGGGTGATTCTCTTGTTGTGGTAGAGATTTGTTTGTAATTGTTTTTTGTTTATCTCTTTTTATCAAAAATCAACATGTAAGTCATAAGTTGGTGGCATGTTTATGTATTTCTTATGATTCTTATCCTTAACTATATATACAGTAAAAAAATGATTGAACATGGTTTGTTAATAGGGGTGACAAAAGATGACATTGGTTTGTAAAATTGTTATGTAGGGGGCAACTAGCTCACTTATCCTTGTATGTATACTCATTGTCATCAGTATAACTTTTTGCATTTCAAGAGGTGTTTTAAATTTATAATTACTCACTTTTTCTCGAAATCAAGTATCTAGATGACTTTATATTTTCATTTTGAATGTAACACTATGGTTGGTCTATCATAAAAGTTAAAAAGAAATTAAATACTAAAAGTAAGAAGAAAATGAGATGAATAGTAAAATTAGGAACTCATAAATATATTGCATAAACCCATTCAATATTTGTACAGTTATAAATGTGAACCAATTATTGTTAATTATAAACAATTACCTTAAACAAGATTTATATTAGACAAAATTATAACATATAATACTAATCAAAATAGAAAACACTCTTGTCAACCCTCGTGGATGTTAAATTGTAGCAAGAAAATACTTCATTTGACTTCTGCCTTAGTCAAATGGAGAATTCAATTTTCCACATAAGCAAGATGACATGGATTGCAATTAGCTGGAGTGACATGGCATTGTCTCCTAGTTAAATTAGTAAATTCAGGTTACAGGCTAGAAGTAGAGTTGTGCATGGGTTGATTGCTAAAATTTAGCCATCTAGTCGATTTATTGTTAATTAAACTCAGTTAACTAAGCTCTAGTCCTTAGTGGAGTCAGTAGGAGTTTAGTTGAGTAGTTATAATAGTTGTTAACTCATTGATCTCTCAGTTAACTGACCAATTTACTAAAAATATACCCAGTCATGCATGGAATTTTAATTGCCTACTTGGAGTGGAGGAAAAGGAACACTGGAATTATCAACTGCATACTAGTCGAGTGTACAATGTTTTGCATTAAGCAGGTGGTCAATTCCTTTAGGATTTGTGCAAGGAAATATGGAATTATCCTATTTTTTAGGAGTTGATTTCCTCCACGATTACGCAAGGAAATAGGAGGATAAACGAAGCCTACTTTGGATAAGTTTTGTTCAAAGCAGGTCAATGAGCAAGAGATCAAAATTGTAGTGCAGGGTGTGCTTCAGGATTGAAGAAATACATTGTAATTTATCCGTATTCTCATCTGAATTAATGCAAACCAGCAAAGGGGTTTTTCCCAGTCGGGTTCCCCTGTAAAATTATTGTGCTCCTTGTGTTTTGATGGTTGCATGTGTTTCTATCATGTGTTTTTGTTTCCACAGAATAGTAGAAGAAATTTTTGTCTCTTGATTTTATTTCAATTTCATTAGCAGTAGTAAATTTCTTACAATTTCTACATGGAATCAAAGTGTCAGAAGACTACACAGAAACCTTGTTCCATATCTTTGCTTAGAGAAATTTTGATTTGTTGAGTTTTTGGTGCAGATTCTCTTCAGTGCGGGAAAACTGTCTTTCAATGGATTAAGGCTTGAGTATGCATTAGAGGGCACCTCGAATTTTTGTGGTTGGAAAGACAAGATGGAAGTTGTCTTGTATGGCAATGGAGTATGGGAATATACACAAACTGATATTCCAAAACTAGCATCATCAGATGCACAAGCACTTGCTCAGTGGAAGAAAGACAACAAAATCTAGGGGGATTATTCTAGAGGGTATCAAATATCATGTGGTTTTGAACTTGCATGGAAAGGAGACTCCTTTTATAATGTGGAAAACCCTCACATATCTATTCCAGACTAGTAGTAATGCTAGGAAATTAACATTAAGAGATCACGGGGGATTCACTCACGAACCTATGATATATCACGTGCATTTGTGGCATACAAAACAATACCCATAATTTTACTACATATTGGAAAATAACTCTAAAAATCACATTATTTAACCCCCTACCAATACAGACCCAATTAACCTTCCTAATTAAAAAAACCCCTACTTTCACTAGATAATGTAGGTATCCATTTCTTCATTAACATTTTTTATATCCCTTTATATTTTTACATTAACTTTGAACTAAATCTTTTATACATACCAATATAAAAACCCTTTACCCCCTATTACATGCTCAATATATCATGCCATTTTTTCCTAAATATATATCCCTCAATATTAACACACATGGTATGGTATTGCTCCCCTAGTGAAGCCCCTATGAGATAGATAAACTCAGGAGCATTTGAATGTAGAAAATTGAAACCATTTCCTAATACCTATCTAGATTGACTTAGGTTCGAGATGAACTTGGAGGAGTAGATAAAATGTGCCATCATCTGAACTTGTGAGCTTAACACTCCTTGGCCTTCCAAAATCCTAGCACAACTATTAGGATTTAGTTAATGTAAGAGACAAGCTACCATATTGGGAGATACTTTGGGCTAATTTGGTGCAGGAGGAGATTAGAAGAAACACTAGAGATGGTGTCATAGCCAAATCTAAGGAGGAAGAAAAAATTGCCTTGGTAGGTAAGGGAAAGAAGGCCTGAGGCAAGGAAGAATCCAACTAGAACTAGGGCAAGAAGAAGGACCTCAAAAAAATTAAATGTTTTCATTGCCATGAGTATGGAAAATATGAAACCAAGTGTCTGCATAAGAAATCTAGTCAGGAGCCTACAAAAACAACATGAGGAGATGCTCTTGCATCACATTTCGAACTCAATTTCACCCTCATTGCTTGCATGGAAAGCACACTCAGAGGGAGTGAGTGGTACCTAGACTTTGGTTCCTTAGTCAAATGGAGAAATTCAATTTTCCACATTAGCAGGATAACATGGATTGTAGTTAGCTGGAGTGACATGGCATTGTCTCCTAGTTAAAGCAATAAATTCAAGTTATAGGATATAAGTAGAGATGTGCATGGGTTGATTGCTAAAATTTATCCATCTAGTGGATCTATTGTTAGTTAAACTTAGTTAATTGAGCTCTAGTCCTTAGTGGAGTCAGTAGGAGTTTAGTTTAATAGTTATAACAGTTGTTAACTCATTGATCTCTTAGTTAACTGACCAATTTACTAAAAATATACCTAGTCATGCATGGAATTTGAATTCCCTACTTGGAGTGGAGGAAAAGGAACATTAGAATTATCAATTGTATACTAGTTCAATGTACAATGTTTTTGCATTGAGAAGGTGGTCAATTCCTTTAGGATTTGTGTAAGGAAATAGGGAATTATCCTATTTTTTAGGGGCTAATTTCCTCCATGATTGCACAAGGAAATAGGAGGATAAATGAGGCCTATTTTGGCTAAGTGTTGGTCAGAGTAGGTCAGTGACATGGAGATCATAATTTCAGTGTAGGATGTGGTTCAAGATTGAAGCAAGACATTGTAATTGATCCATATTCGCATCTGAAACAATGCAAAGTACAGGAGCGTTTTTTCCCAGATGGGTTCCCCTGTAAAATCATTGCATTCCCCATGTTTTGATGGTTGCATTTGTTTCTATTGTGTGTTTTTCTTTCCATAGAATAGTAGAAGAAATTTATGTCTCTTGATTTCAGTTCGATTTCATTAGCAATAGTTTAAGATCTTGCAATTTTTAGAGTGGATTTGGCCCCTTGATGGAATTATTGGTGGCCTTATTAATATACACTTTGGTATACTCAATAAATATCCCAATAGGTAGACTTGTCATCACCACAACCTATTAGATTTTCTTTTCATATTAATGGAGTTACCCAACAACCTAATGGGACCTACTTTTATATTTTCTATGTTTTTAAACATTAGTACACCACTATTTATTTAAAAAACTGTAAAATTATTTAAATACTTAGTATTATTTTTGTTTCTTAATTACTTGAATTAACCCACAATTCCACTATAATAGATTCCATAATTGATTGTTCCTTTAAAATGTTGGAAAAATCTTTTGACTACCACCTGAAATTGTGCAATTGTTCTCTAAGATTTTTCATACTGATATTAGGCTGAGCGTACAGTGTCACATACATTAGAGCACTAACTACAAGTTTTTTTATTTATTTATGTAAAATGAAACTTTATTATAAGTGGCTTTTGCCAACAAATTTATTTGGTACTTTATGATAAAATGTGGTTTCCCGTATCATGTGGTTTTTATGTTTAAGTTTAAAAAAAAATTGAGAATAAAAAATCATATTAATGTAAAAAATAAATAAATTAAGTGAGTTAAAAAAAAAATACCAATGCAAGAGTATTTAGATATTCTTGGAAAAGAAGGAACAAAAACAACTCATAATAGTAAAAAGACAAATAACAAAATCAACACCTTGTTATTCCTAAATATCCTACTTATTCTATTTTCTTTAATTTTCCTTTTTACTTTTTTCTCTCCATCAATTCAAAAATGTTATCACCAACATTTAACCCCCTTCCATTTTATTTTGGAGAAATAAGGAGACAATGTGAGTTGGAAACAAGTACAAAGATATAGTGGGATATAAAGTGCAAGGTTACAACAATGGAACAATGGTCTGGGAGGAAATCAATCAGAGAATTAAAGAAGCAAAAAATAAATCGTAGGCCCACCTGCCAACCAAAAAAGCTAGTGATATGATAGTATAATATCTATATACAACAATAAACCCTTTTTATTATCTAAAATAGGAAAAGAAATTACCCTAATGAAATGGCATCCATATGAAAAATTAAAGGTGATAATAAGAATGAAGTATCCTTCTAGGTTAAATGTCTATCTATATAGGGGTTTTTGTGAACTCTAACGTCCTCTGATCATACATATCGTTAGAAGAGGGGTATTGTAAATGTTTATCCATAGAACCTAATACAATAGTAGGAGGTCCTGCTGTACAGGGGCAACCTGTTAGCCAATTACTTGTCCTCCCTTCATTTAATTATAGCAAACCAATTTAGGCTTTTGCAATTGGGATTTTAGCTGTACATTTCATGTGGCTTACCCAATTCAGACTTGTTAGCATAAATTAGTTGCAAAGACAGGATGAAAAAAAAGAGTTAATGGAGCATCAAGCAAAGTCAAAATTTTGATAAACAATTGGCGCATTGGCTTTTCACACTCAAGGTTTCTATATTTGCAGGCCCTATGTTTGACATTTTATCAATAGATTTTTCTCGTAGCCATGAAATTCCTCATAGAGTCGCTACCTACATTTAGCTTGCTATCATAGGAGAATTCAGTGGGGAATCTAATCATTTATCTACAAACACATTGTGTTTGAGTAGACCTTTACAAAGTGCAAACCAAACATATTTTTAATAATAACACAATTATATGATTTAGATGTAAAATGGCATGAAATATTATTTACATACCTCTGAATTGTGATATTCTAAATATTCCTATGAAAGTTGAACCTCCAACGAAATAGCTAGCTTCAAAATGATGGAATGTAAAGTTTTCATTGTTATGGTAGGTAAACAAATGGAATGTCGAGGTTGTAATGTTTTCCATTGTTTTATTGTGTGAGTTCAAAGTCACACGGAAACTAAATACAGATTACTGAGACTTGTAAATGCAACTAGCAACAATATCTCAATCTATCTCAATGAATATCTTGTTTCTGTTTGATTCATCCTCGTCATAGAGTCAATAACACATAGCATAGAGCACACACCTCAACATAATTAATTGAATATAATTATAAATTGATATCATATCTATTGGGTGGTTACCTTCTAGATATTATAATTTAATTGTACCTCATTCATTGGTGTTAACTACTGTTTATATTAGAAATTGTACTTGTATCCTTCACTAATTTAAATATTTTGGTTGGAAGAGATTGATTTGTGATATTAGTTAATTTTATATTAATATAATTAATTTCAATTCACAAAATCTCGTGATATTACAATTATGAAGCTAATTTTGATACATAACATTCTTATATAATTTATTTCAATCCACTAATTCCATGAATATAACTAGTTTTTATTCACCAAATCTACTATTAGGGAAACATATGGCATCATAGAGAAATGGAACTTGCCCTTCAACAATCAGATGCTAATGATGTTTTGAAAAAAATGAGTTGTCAAAAATACATTTTATAAACTTCAAGACACATCACAATAGATGGTTATATAAACTTTTTAAACATTAAATACATTTAAAATGCCCTATGACGAGCATTTTCCCCATCAAATGCCAACCCCAGTCACCACAATTACCATCCAAACCCACTAGAATGGACTCTATTCAGTGTATCAAAGGAGATATATGACAAAAGTATTAGTTAATGGGATTAAAAATGTGATATGTACAAGTAAATTTTTCATTAGTGACAATTTTTTGTAATTACAATGTTTGTATTAAAATGATATAATAAATAATAAATAATAATTTTTTTTTTGCCAAGTAAGGTTAATCTATTAAGAGAGAAAAAAAGAAGAAGAAGATATTTACAGAGTGGTTCTGGCTGTAAGTGAAAACAACCTATCTAAGCTTGTCGAAGAGCTAGTTCTATGACTGCCCCAACAGAGGGGAAACCAGTCTGATAGTGCAGGAATTACAAAAAGAAATAGGACATCATTGAACATTTTCCTCAGTTTTCTGAAAAGAGCTTAAAAGACAACATAAAACCTAAGAAAACAATTCATCCTACTAGATGCACCTTCGTGGACAAAAAAGAGGTGGAACCAAAGATTAGAAGAAGTGCCACCTGGCATTGGTAATGATGAACTCCTCCGTGGCAGGTTCCTCCACTATCAGGCAGCTCCAATCTTCATGGTTGTCTGGCTAAGATTTCTCGCCTTCTCCTTCTACCTGCTGCGTGTCCTCCTCGTTCAACTTGCTCATCTCCATGGCTGGCATGGCACGCTGAGGCACTGAATCCTCATGCCTTTCCCGCATAGCCTCCTTCCCTTTCCGCTTGGGCTGTCCACCATGCGTAATTTCCTTGCCTTTGCTTTCATTCTGTTGGGCTCTGTGTTCACTAGGTTTTGCTTTAAGCATATCGCTTCCAGAGCAGGGCTCCTAGGTGTTCTGAGTTGCTTCCTCAGAGAAGGAGATGGAAATGGTTGCAGTGATAACTGGCTGATTGAGAGTGCTGCGGAAGTGGAAGAGCGTGGTATGGGGGGAGGGATGCTGGGGTAGAGGGAAGGGAGCTGAGCGAAGGCCTGCTCTACCTCTTCCACTTTTGGTGTTGGGTAGCTAGGATTTTCCACAGAGGAGGAGGGAGAGCCCGAGGTGCTTCGCCTCCTGACCTGCTGTCGAGAGCTGCCACCCCTCGAGCCACCCCTTCTTCTGATTAAACGCTGCCACACCATGATGGGATAGGGAGCCGAGGGAGCGCACAGGTACTCTGAGAGTTGAGAAAAGAGCAAATTTGGAGCAAGTGAAGGGCACGACTCAGAAGCCAAGCATATCCCAATAGCCTCCCATAACCCACCTTCTCTCGACCAACGATGCATATGGAGCTTCCAATCGAGTCCATGGCTATACATGAAATTACCTTCAACCACCTCTCCTCGGCTGTCCTCTGCCATTACTTCTACATTAAATGGAGCCGAAGCCCAGCTTAACCTGAAGCATGCGGAGGTGATGGTCCATTCCATATTCCGACTGTGCATGCCTTCTTCCCAATGCATGACGCCATGTGATCGCCCCTTCCTCTGTAGTAGACGTGTCCTTTCCTTATCCAGGTGGTGCGGGGCTGGCAGGCGTCGTTCAGCTTTGCCGCACCCCTGTCCCATCTCCTTAATTGCCAGTTCAATCACCCACATCCGGGGAGTCTGCATCCTTTTGGTCCAGAATGTTGCATTCCTGTTTCTGTTCATGATTTTGAATTATATCTAGGGCCCCTGTTTGGAGAGAGTGCCTATTTTCTACTCCCGAGTTGGCAAGGAGATCCACTACCTTGTTGCTTTCCCGCCTAACATGGTTGAAAATGATTGCCCTGTTGGTGTTGAGAATATTTTCTATGGCTTCCAATCTAGCCTCAAGTCTCCAGCTAGTGGAGATTTTATTCGCATGAGCTCCATTGAGCAACTGTTTGGTGATATTGATGAGGAGTTGGGAGTCTCCTTCGATCTCCAGAGGCTGGAAGTCATGGTGTTGGGCTAAGAGTATTCCTTGCCAGAGACCCTCTAGTTCAGCTGAGTTATTTATGTCCCATCCTATGTTGCCGAAGTAGATTAAGAGAGGAGAGCCCTTATGATCTCTAAAAATTCCGCCAAAGACTTCATTCCCTGGGTTACCCTTAGAAGCTCCATCAAAGTTGAGCTTAAATCTGTGTCTTGGGGGGGGGAGCTAAAGATGCGTGCTGGTGCTTGTTGTTCTGATAGGATTGTAATCGGGGCTTCCTTGTTGGAGTTGGAAGTTCCAATTTTCCCAATTGTTTTCCCATTAGCCTACATGGGAAAGTCATCCGGAAGCCACGTTTTAAGCGACAAAGTTTCTTCCAGGTTCTTGTTGAACTTGTCCTAGATGATTTCTGAGGGAGTGCTTTGGTCTTTGAAAATACGCTTGTTCCTTTCTTTCCATATAGTCCATGTGAGGAGGCCAGGTATGATTCTCCATAGATGGTTAAGGATAGCGCTTTTGTAGGAACTTTGGTGCCAGAGGCGTATGGAGTTGATGATGTCCTCAGATGTTCGGCAATTTCTTTGAAAGCAGAAACTAGTTTTCTCCCATAGATGGTTGGCCAGAGAACAAGAGTCTAAGAGATGTTGTATCGTTTCCTCTTGAGAATGACAGTTGGGGCATATGGAGGGCCCCTGTATGTTCCTTTTTCTTAAATTGTCCCAAGTTAGAATTTTACGATGCCCAGTGAGCCACAGAAAAATTGAGACTTTGGGCCAAATGCCCGGAGTCTAGACCCTTCCTCAGATGGGATTCTGAGGCACATCATCTTGGTATTTGATTTTGTAAGCTTCTTTCGTGGTGAAGGAGCCCCGTGGGGTATATCCCCATCTCAATAAATCTTTACCTTCGGTGGATCTGATTCTTCGTTTTTGGAGCTCTCTTTCCAAGTTTTCTCTTGTCTAATTGTCGATATTTCTTATCAGTCTATCAGGGTGCTTCCATTGTCTGTAGCCTTGGTTGATATCCTATGACCATTGTTTTTTGACCGTTTCCTTTTGTTGTTCCTCCCAATCATAGCTGGGCTGAAGATTAAGAATGCTGTCAAGCCTGGGAAGCTGATTCCAAGCGTCTGTCCAGAAATGAGTTATATTACCACTTCTGATCTCCCAAAAACTGTGTTGTTGGATCAGCGAGAAGTGTTGACTGGCTGCATTCCACATCAACGAGCCTTTCTCAATAGGGGTGAATCTTATTAGCACCTCCATTGGTCTGTGGTTGGCATATTTGGCTGTCTAGATGACCCCCCAGGGCTTGTTTGGTGCTGTAAGCCATTGCCACCAGATTCTCGCACCCATGATTTCATTGCTTTGACTAGGGTCTCTCAGACCTAAACCTCCTTTTTCCTTAGGTTTTCAAGCAGTAGTCCATTTAACAAGGGCCCATTTATGATTTGTTCCATGTGTTCCCCACAAAAAGTTGCGCTGAAGATCTCTGATTCTTTTAAGTTCCCATTTAGGCGCTGCTAGGATTGAGAAGAGATATAGGGGCATTGCCTGAAGCACCGCTTTGATAAGGACTAATCTATTGGCTATGTTCAGAGCTCTAAAAGTCCATGAGGAGAGACGAGATTCAAGCTTCTCTAAGAGCTTGCACCAGGAGGCATACTTAATGGCATAGTCGATGAGATGGGTGCCAAGGTAATTGGAGGGCAGGGTGGCTATGGGGGAACCAATAATGCGGGAAATGGTACGTTGAATGATGGGAGGCGTGTGAAAGAAAAAGATTTGTGATTTGGCTTTGTTAATGCTTGTGCTTGAGGCATCTGAGAAGTCCTTCAGAAGGGCTTTAAAGATGGTGGATTCTTGAGCTGATGGGTATCCGAAGAGCATGTTGTCATCCACAAATTTTTGGTGGGTGGTAGTAGGGGTACCGTGAATGGAGATTCCTTTAAGAAGCTGGGAATGAAGGGCATGCTTGATGAGTCTCCCTAGCCCTTCTACCATCAGAATGAAAAGGAAAGGAGATAGAGGGTCCCCTTGTCTGATACCTCTGGAGGGGCTGAATGGTCGAGAGGGGATGCCATTAATGAGGAGGGAGAAAAAAGTGGAGGAGATTAAACTTTGAACCCAATGCACCCACATTGGTGAAAAACCAAAAGCATGTAGCATTTTTTGAATGTAAGTCCAACTTAATTTCTCAAAAGCTTTGGAGAGGTCAATCTTGAGAATCATACCTGACTGATTGGAGATCTTGAGGGAGTGTATGATTTCATGAATGAGGATAATGCCATCCATTATTTGTCGACCTTCAACGTACCCTGATTTTTCCTGCGATATGAGCAGGGGTAACAGTGGCTTCAGCCTGTTTGCAATGACTTTAGAGATGACCTTGTAGATTACATTGCAGAGTGCAATTGGGCGAAATTTATTCGGAGTGGTAGTGTTGTATTCTTTGGGGATGAGAGCAATAAAAGTTGAGTTGAGCGAAGGCAGCAGCTAGTGAAGAGATTGAGATTCCTTTACTACTTGCCATACTTCCCCTTTTATGAGCTCCCAGAATGAGTGGAAGAAGGTGGTGGAGAAACCATCTGGACCTGGTGCTTTGCCTTCCTTGAGCTGTTTCATGGCTAAGTCCACCTCCTCAGGCAATACATGTCGGAGAAGGAGTTGGTTGTGGTCTTCTGTGATGACTTTTGGAACATGTTGAGTGATCTTTTCTATGGCATTCCTTCTGTCAATTTGAGGTTCTTGTAGAACTTCCTGAAAGTAATTGATAAATTCCTGTTCGATCTCTGCATGGTCCTCCACTCTTCCCCCCCTTGCTTTTGGATAAAGGAGATGGTATTGTGCATTCTTCTTTGAATAGTGGTCCTGTGGAAGAATTTGGTGTTTCTCTTGCCTTCTTTCAGCCATCTGATTCTAGATTTTTGCTTCCAGAGAAACTCTTCCTGCTTGTTTCTCTCCTCCATTTGATTATGTATGTGCTTCTCATGTTCCACAGTTCCTTCCCTGTACCCCTCTGTTATTATCTATTGTTGGGGATCCCTCATTTCCTTGTTGAGGTTTTGTTGGGCTTGAAAGATATTGCCAAAAGTCTCCTTATTCCATCTTTTGATTTGGGCTTTCAGATAATTGAGTCCTATTGGAATTGGAACATTTTTGATCCTGTTGGTGCCGAGAAGTTGTTCCAAGTTTTTCTAATGAAGTCTTTGAAAATGGGATGAGATAACCAGCATGCCTCAAATCTGAAAGGACGTCTAGTAGAGTTTCCTGGTCGCATTGGAGTGCTATAGGCCAATGATCAGAACCGGAGTATGGGAGAATGGATGTTGAGAGGTCGCCTCCGAGATGTATTGCGCTGTCCGAGATGAGGAATCTGTCAAGCTTCGAAGCAATTTGATACCTCCCAGCCCTGTGATTGCTCCAAGTGTGCATTCCATTAAGAGTTTGCATGTTGATAAGCATGTTGTTGTGGATAAAATCTTTGAAGTGGTCCGTTTCCTGATCCAACTTGGCCCGACCTCCTTTCTTTTCCTCTAACTTGGTGATCATATTAAAATCTCCACCTATGAGCCATAGAGAGTGATCTCTGTTGGAGTTGAGGGTTGCTATGTTGTCTAGAAGAGCAATTTTATTGGGAGCGTCCTGCGGAAAGTAAACATTGGTTAGGTGACCATGTATGTTGGTGCCAATTATGTGAAATGTTGCCTAGATGAGGTTGTGGGATGCGTGGAAATTTGACAGCAATATTGCTTGCGTATTCCATGCAATCGCTAAGCCTCTAGAAGCGCCTGATGCATCCAATGCCACTGTGTGACATCCCGGCCATGCTTTTGAAAAGATGCTTCCCAGGGTGTTACTGTTGCACTTTGTTTCCTGCAGGAATAAAATCTGGGGTTGTTCTTGCCTTATCATATTTTTAATCATTCTAAGTTTCCCAGGGCTATTGAGCCCTCTTACATTCCATGAGGTGAGCTTCATTGTTCACCGTGTGGAGTGGGCCTATAGTACTTCGTCAATTTAGCATATCTTCCTGAGTCGACCAGGATTTTCCCTACGACTATAGTTCTCTGGAGATCTATCTTTCTCCCCCTCTTTTTGGAGTCCTATGGAAGGAGTTTGCCATCCCATTGGCTTCCTAGTTGTATGCCCAATTGTTGTTGCTGATATGCTCTGGATAATATTGTTTTCAGAGTACTGAGCTGATGCTCTTGGATTTTGTCATACTCCTTTTTTCTACAAGCTTGCTCCAGTCCAAAAATGTCTAGCCCTTTTAGATATATGCTCTCTGGTTCTTCATCCATATGCTGCACTTGACTGCTTTCCTCTGAGATAAGCGCTAGTTGCCAGGATTGATTTTGTGGTTCATCCGTCTCCATGGCTTTGGATGTTCCTTTAGGATTTTTCGGGTTTGCTATGGGAGTTCCGCTTGATTTAGATGGAGTTCCCTCCACTTCCATATCCTTTGCATTCCCATCAAGTCCCTTTTGGCTCTCTTTTGGGTTTGCGTTGTCATCCTAGGGAAAAGAGATACATGGGAGGAACCAGGGGGGGAAGGAGTGGAGAGGGGGAGAGGGGCATGGAGCTATGCTTCGAGCTCAAGGGTTTCTCTTTTGTGGCTTGTGCTAGAATTTCAAATCTATTACTTGTGGAAGGGATAGAGACCATGTCTTGCTGGGGTTTTTTCCTGGTGGAAGGTTTTTTGTGCGCTCGTTTGCAGCTAGGGACCTTGGTAAAACCATCTTGGGCAGGCAGATCAGAGGGGTCGGAGACAGAGGCTTTGACATTTAGCAGGGAATCCCTAAAGAGATGCCCATGAGCATGACATTTGCGGCGGCGAAAAGGTACATGTTCATAATCCAAGGGTTGAATCCATTCATAATCATCATGAGAGAGACTTACCGAGTCCGATAGGGCTTTATCCAGGCACATGAAGACACATATGCAGGCATAGGATGTGTCTCTTCGGAGCTTCGTTTCTTCAGCTGCTTTTATGTATTCCCCCAGTCTATTTCCAATGTCTTTGAGCAGCCCTTCATCCCAATATTCCTCTGGAAGTGAATACATTCTGATCCACACTGGAGCCCAGGTGAGGTCTTCCTTATCTGGGTTAAATCGTGCTACCCAATCCCTTAGATACAATCCTGCTGAGTTGAAAAAGTATGGCCCTTCATCCATGATTCTGAACTTGTATTCTAGGCACAAGAATATCACAGTAAAGAATCCCTTCGGTCGTAGCTGCAATGTTATGTGGCCCTTGGGTTTCCATTTAGCAGCGATCCAGCCATACAAGGCTTTTTCTGTTGGCCAGAAACCTATGAATTTTCCTATGAGTGCATGGTCCTTCATGTATTGGATCCGTTCATTAATCTTCTGACTGGGTAGTTCTATCTTGGGTCTTTCAACTGCTATTGGTTTGCATGTGTTCGAGGTGACCTTGGTCGTTTCCTCTATCTTGTCTTTTCCTTGCGGTATTTCACTGTGCTTGTCTAACTGACTAGTAGGTGCATTGGGCGTATGCTGCTGCGACTTCTAATTGCTATCCGCCTTTGCATGGATCAAACCAAAACTATAGATCCCATTTTCCTTGGCGGCGAGGTATTGGACAAGGGGGAGGGCTTTGAGGCCCCCCCTGCGGGGGATCCATATGCTTTGTTGTTATTCCTGCGGCGCTCTGTCAAGATCAGGAGGTCAGGCCTTCAGTGGGTGCTAAGTCGTGCTTGTCTGCGTCGTCTCAGAGAGTTGCCAGAGCCCTAGTTGCAGAGCTCAATTCGTGTCTTCCAACCTCTACCTAGGATGGCTCATTCAATAATAAATAATATTTATATATTATTGATTTATTAATATTTTGGTTTATTAGAACCTATAGTCTGTTCTAAAATCATTTCTTCTTGGCCAAGAGCTTGCCTTCCTATGGCGTAAGGAAACAAGATAACGACCCAAGGCCTAGAGGCATTTGCCAAGAGTGAAAGTTTACCCCCTTACAGAGCAACAACAGGTAATTACAAGTGGCATGGTATTCCATGAATAACAAGGATGAGTTAACCAACATTAGAGGATAGCGACCAGTGATGGTTGTTCCCATTGTTGGTTTGACAACTAAGTTATGATTGGTTTTCCCACTATTGAAAAAATATTTTGTCTTAATAATTTTATTTATACACATTATTGGTGAAAGCCAAAATTCTTATATTAATAATGTTGGTTTGGGATACATGATTTTGACATCCCTAGTATTAGAGTTTGTGGCTTACATAAACCTTTTAAAAGGATTGGGATAATCCATTGAAATGTGTCATGAGATGAGTGGTGAAGGCTCACTTTGCCTACTTGGCCAAGTTTATTGAAGGGAATAATATATTTAATGATTGATTTTTTATGTCATGATTTTCCAAAATAAATTGTCTATGATTTATGTGTGCATATTTCTATTATTTGTTAAAATTATTTTTCTCTCATTTTTTGTTCTTACACACACAACATTCAATTTCCATTTTCCAATAAAAAGATTTCTCCAATGTCTAGTTTCCAATAAGAATAAGTCTTAAATAATGAAAGAATATTTTTTATATCATTCTTTACTTTTAAATATAATATAGATGCTTTGGTATGGCCAATAAAGGGTAAATATTCCCCATCTATAATTGTTGAAAACAAAACAAAAACTACAAACTTGTATGGAAAATATGCCTCATTCCTAACATTAAAGATCCTCCACAAATTTTGTACTTTTTAAACATAATTTAGGTGGTTCGACATGATTAATGAAGTATAAATATTTCCTATTTACCAACCTAGATCCATCTTAAATTTGAATCTATTAAGCATCGAGAGGGATCAAATCTCTCAAGGTGCAATCTCTTTTAGAGTGCAAAAAATGAGGAAAGGTTTGCACCTCAAGAGATTTGATCCCTCTCAATGTTTGGTAGAGCCACAGTTAAGATGGATCTAGGTTGGTTATCATCAATAATAATAATGATGACGATGATGAAGTGCTTTAATGTTTATTATAAAATTGATGCCTATCAATGTCTACCAACCATTTAATTTATATGGAATGCATTAGTCTTTATAAATATTCATTTTCCAAAATATCAACACTATCTAAAAAAAAATTATGACATGTTTCAATAATGACTTATAATATGGAAGATATCCAGGGTTACCAAGCATGAACATGGCCACACATTGATAAGAAATAATTCATGCTTTCACAAACAATATTCACGGAAAAATTTCCCACATAGTGTAGAATAGACGATGATGGGCTGTACTGTTAAGTCACTTTGTGATGTGAAGGTCACCATTTTGAAACTCTTTGAGAAAAAATCTAGTCATGTTAAGGGTTGGTGTGGTCGAGGTCGGATGCAATCCCTGGGTGATTTTGATAGCTTAAATGCCCCTAGGTCACGATTTCAAAAGCCACAGGTCAAGCTTGATGTAGTCTCTGATGAATTCACACCACTTGAAATAAAAAGGAAAAAAAATTATAGATAAATATTGACCCACTTTAAACTATGTAAATTTTTTTGAAGATAATATAAATTTAAAAACAATATATGATTTTCTTTTAAAAATCCTAACATGCTTATCAACATATACAAACCATGTAATTTATATGACTGCACTAATCTTTATAAATATTCATTTTCTAAAAGATGTCAACACAATATGCCAAAAACACTTATGAAAAATGTCAACTGTGACTTGTAATATGGAAGAGATTCAAGGTTACCAAGAATGAACATGGAAAAATATTGAGAAGAAATCATCTAGGCTTGCACAACCAATATTCACCAAGAAGTGTTGGTCCACTTTATGCACTATAGCCTTTTTTCGAAAATAATATCAATTTAAAAAAATGATTTTCTTTTGAAAAACCTAAGAGGGTGCATGTTTGAGCCCATGGATATTCTTTGGAAAACCCAAGTGGTTTATATATGTGATAAGAATTTTATTATTGGCCCCCTACATGGTAACACTGTCAAGAGACTCAAACTTTCGACCTTGCTTGCTGCAAATTTAGATTTCCCTTTTTTATCATGGATTTCCATTATACCCCAGCTAGGGAACCCTCAATTGGATTGCTACAAATTTATATTTCCCTTTTTATAACATGGATTACCTTTATACACTAGATTCAACCCAGGAGCTTCACGAAACATTTTAAAGCTACAGGAAGCCTTATAAATCCTGCTTTTAGTATCGAAATCAAACCCTTGTCTAGGCTCTAATAAATATATAACATGTTTCTCTGGGTTTTAAATGAATGAAGCCCTCAATCAAATGTATAAATATCACTAACTTCTTCATATCACCTGATCTTGAAATGTTTGCACAAAAAACACTAAGGTTCAATAAAAATTTTCCCTGAATATGATGTTTTCTATTTCTTCTCGAGCCATTTTCCCAAAATGTGTAAGGCCATGGATCTTCTTTAGAAAACCTGAGTGTTTCATATCTATGATAGCCATTTTATTGTTGGGCCCCTAAATGACAACACCATAACTCTTTTTCAAGTTTACAAATCTGTGGTAGGGCTCTGACTACCAAAGTATTGGGTATCTATGTGGAGTATGTATTTTTATATTTGTGGTTTTAGGCATCACCTTCTGAAAATTAGAGAGAATACAAATGAGTTTCATTTAAGAATTATTGTAGCACATAATAATGTCATTCCCAGCAAATGACCACATCTAGTTAATTAGGACTCGACTCCATTCTCAATTTACATATATAGAACTTCAACATAACTTGATGCAAATACCCTATTTGATGTTTCCACTTTTTGTCTTATCCATTATGATCATAACACATTTACAAACAAAAAGCATCACTAAAACCATCAAATAACCAACGTTGGGATCTTTTATGGGAAATCAAACCCTTGATTTTCTTGTTGCAAAATTAGAGTCACCCTTTTTTATAACATTATTTTTCTTTTTACACCAGTTGCAACCTAGAAGTTGCATGAAACATTAAGGAAAATGTAAGGCAGGTGGGATACGATTCAAACCCCCCTCATCCTGCAACCACTTTTCACCTCCTCCTACTCCCACCTACTCACGTCTACAGACAAGTTCAACAAGTAGATAATCACAATGATTGAGTGAGTGACTAAGTGATTGATTGATTGATTGATATATTGATATATTTACTTTTGATTTGTTGAAGCTGACATTTAATTGTGTTTATGTGGTTTTCTCTCTATATATTTTTCTATGTCTATCATCACCATATGGAATGTGTAATAAAGATGAAATTTAAGAAATGTTGGCATACTTACATTACATAATGCCCACACATCTCCCTTATACTCAGGTATAGAACATCGCTTGGCACAATAAAGTGGAAGATAAAATGAAAGCTACAAAGATGAGTAGAAAAGATGCCCCATTTCTAAGAGTAAGGAACCTCAAAACATGTATTGAAAGGGACTAAATTCCTCCATTGTAAGATTCAAAACACACAAGACCTGTGGGTTTTTAAAATTTTCTCATTTATTCATGGTTGAGGATGTAAATTTTCTAGTAATTTTATTTGTAAGCAATGAAATGGTTTTCTAAACTTCTTGTTTATAGGTTCATGTCATAGAATTCAATATAAATTCTATAAATTTGTTAACCTTTGGAGTTAAGGATGGAAAACTTTGTATCTACGATCTTGAAATTCCTATAGCATCTACAAATTATCCACCATTAAAGGTGTGGTATGGTACCATGATAAGATTTGGATAATTGTCATTGAATGAAAAATATGTGTAATTAGAAAATATTAATAGTGAAAAATTTCTATAAGATGTGAGATCAAGTGCTTAAGAGGAAGTCTCATTTCTATTTTCAAATCAATATGTTAAACATATACTGACATCCATTTCATACTGTGGAGACAATAGGTGATGATCTTGGTATTTAACATAATTTGTCTTGAAATTTTCTACTATGTTTGTTTATCAATTTCCCATTGAGTTATCAATTCAATAAAAAGCCTATTCATCTTGCGATATGATGTTATTGAAACTTCTAAAGTTGATCTGCAATGTGCAGTGGCTAGAGGTTTAAAATACCAAATACCTATCATGAGGTAATGCACTTGTTAACCGATTGTAACCATAAGTGAAACTCTTGTCTTGTTAATAATGTGTATCTATGGTTTGGTTGATATTTTTGTAGCTTCTTACTTGTGAAGAACTATCACTTCTATCTTGTTTTTGGTACATGATGTTTCAAAATAGATTATTATGGCCTCAAATGATGGAAACTTATTAAATTTACTAGTATTAGCAAATTTTGTTGATTGGTTTGGATTATTTTCTAATTGATCCAAGTGAAACTAATATATAACTTCCATTTTCTTTCTTCTCAAGTATGGGGTATGTGGAAAATAATTTTTCCATTAAGGAATTTGTAGGACACATCATAAGTTAGTGTATCCCATCCAATTGTTGCCTTAATGGATACATTTTATGTTGCCCTATGGAAGTTGCTAAGATTTTTTTTGTCTTTTTTGCGATTAATTTACTTAATATATTTAATTTGTACATTAATTAAATGATGTAATTTTTTTTAAACATTTATATTTGATTTTGAAAATAATATGTAAAAATTAATTGGCGAGATTATATTTGAAATTGTTTAAGATTGTGTTCTTAATTCCTTAATGTATTTTCAAAATCATTCCTTACATTGTCATCTAACGAAGTATTATAAATGTTTTAAGAAAAAAAATTCAATTTAAAAGGAAAAACTTTCATTGATGTAATTCTATAAAGAGATTAAAGCAAAAATGATTGTGTTGAGAGGAACTCTATAGTCTAGTATAGGGGAGATGTGTAGGCGTAATGTAATAAAGTCTATCAACATTTTTAGATGACGGGAGAAATATATATAGGAAAAAAAAACGAAAATTAAATGTGGGCTTCATATGTGTTAATTAATGTTTAAATTAAAAAATATATAAATACAAAATGTAAAACGTAATAGAATGTCAAATAATTTCACCCATGAATGATCTATCTAGGTCATCTTAATTTATAAAAGAAAATTTAGCAAACAAAAATTAATAAATTGAATAAATATAAAGTACAAAACCATCAACTATAACTAAACCATTGGTGATACCACTTTTCTCAAAATCTATTTTAACACGATAAAATGAATAGTTTATTATGCTATAGAGTGAATTGGTATTTACATATCATATTTAATTTAATAGAAATTAAAAAAATTCATAATTTAATAATATTTATGGAATCAATTAAGATTGATAATAGATAATTAATATTAATGTAGGTTAATTAAGTTTGACCATCAAAATTTAACGAAGTAATAAATTTATTATATAAATTATGTATATAAATAATTAGTATAAATATTACTATATATTAATGATTTGATAAATTCAAATATCTATATATGAGAGACCCATTAAACACTTTATATGTAAATATCTATATATGAGAGACCCATTAAACACTTTATATGTGTGTTAAACTAAGAATTAAACACTACAATTTATAAATGAGTTAATAATTAAGGTTATGGGTGAATGCATGAATCTCATTTACACTTTTTGGCAAGTAAGAGGGCCTTAGGGTGAAGGAAAATAGCCCGATTGAGCCCTTTTAAGCACTTGAATGAGCAATAACTTAGTTCTCTAATGAGCTATTTGAGGGTTTAAATATTGCTCAATCAAGCAATAAAATAAACTCTTGATTGAGCTCATATGTAACGTGAGGTTATATAGTAGCTCAATCAAGCTCCTATGTAACCCAAGGTTATTTAGGAGTTCGATCGGGCATCTTTTTCAAATTTCCCACCAATAGAAGCCAAGCGTGGTATGTTGAAAAAGAGTCTCAGTTGAGCCCGTGGCTCGATTGAGCTATGGACTCACCCCTTTTTATTAATAAAATGCCTAGTCGTGGTCGACGTAGGCCATTTTACGCAAATTACAGAGTTTTGCAGCTCGATCAAGGGTTTTAGGAGCTCAACTGAGGATGGAGGAGCAAGACCCAGCCACCCAACAACTCAACCAACATGCTAGAAGCTTGACCGACCACCAAAGAGCCAAATATTTGGAGGTCGAGGTAGGTTTTCTACCGTTTTTAACTTATTGCAATTTTTTTCTTGTAGATAAAAAAAATAAATTAATTTTAAACAAAAACCCATCATATAGAAAACCATAGAAAACCACAAAACAAGTAAAAAACCATATAAAACCATTGAAAATCACCAAAAAACCCTAAAAAACCAATGATTCTTTTGTGAACTTAATTATATAATTTTAAATATAATCTTATAAAATGAATAACATCAAATATAATTACAAGGAATTATCAAATATAATTACAAGGAATATTTATGGTTTGAAATTAGTTTATCAAACTTTTTAAAATGAAAGATTATTTAATATTCTTTAAAAATTTATTTTATATAAGAAAAATTATTAAAATTATTAAAATTTTTTTGAATTAAAAAAATAAAAATTAATAATATAATATTTTTAAAAAATGAATATCTAATTTAAATTTATATTAACAAATGCTATAAAATATAAAATATTAATTTAATAACATAAAATTAACCAATGCTATAAAATATAAATATTAATTTAATAACATAATAAACATTAAAAGAAAATAGGATTAATCTAAATTTTTTAATATTATAATAAGATTAGTCTAAATTTTTTTAATATTATAATGGATAAATATTACATTAATTTTAACCATCCCAAACATATAATTCTTCATTATACTTACATTCAACAACAAGTATGGCATGGTATATACAAACATAGTATTCTTCATTTAGGAATTTATTATTAATTATTATAATATTAAAATTCATTGGCTTTAAAATAAGAAATTATTATTTATTTTATTTATTTAAAATTTAAATTAATTTATATTTTAAATATTCTTCTAGTAATTTGTTTTATAAATTGATTACCTAAATAGGGAATTTTTTTGTTATTTAATTAAATTTATTAATAATATTTCATTATTATAATATATTTTAACAAAATAAAAAAATAATCAATTAATACTTTTAAACGTTTCTAAAATTAATATATATATATATATATATATATGAATTAGGGAGGTAAAATAAATGTAAATTCTTATTTACCATGTGTGCAACATTTTTGGCATAAAACTTTAGTGAAATTTCTAATCCAAAATATGATGTTAAATTCTTATAATAATCTTGTTAGTAGCATTTTACATTATAAGTCTGGACACCGTTACATAATTCAAAAAATTGAAGATGCTAAGCCACGAGTCAAGATAGTTTTTTGTTTTGTTTTTGTTTTTTGTTTTTTTTTTTCTTCATATAAGTGACAACTCCATTTATCTTATAATGTCAATCATATTTCTTAATGTTTTTGGTACCATTTTAGGGCTTTTAAGTGGCCTAAGAGGTAGGTATCATAAGGATGTGACTAGGGAATACCCACACAATGAAGTGGGGAAACTCTCACATTAATATTGAACTTATCATAGGAAAACATTGGAATGTTGGTATTAATTAGGACAAATTTAATAAGAGCATATCAAATGAAAACTTTATTATAGTTTTATTATTTTTCTTGATTAATGGAAATGTTGATTTTATGTATTTTTGATAACTAAAATAATTTTAATTTTCAAAAAACAAAACAAGATTGAATTTTATTTTATTGAAAAAAATGAAGTCAAAAAAATATTCAAATGTTCATGTATTAACTTACTCTTATTAAAAGAATAGAACATAACTATATTAAAATGGAAACATGATGGAAGGTGCATTTTAAAAGTGCGGTTATGCTAACAAATATTTTAGTAAACCAAAGTAATATTCTTTAGTATGAGAGCATGTTGGAAAATACTTTTTAAGTTTGTAAGTATCCTTCCCCATAATTTAGTTAACCGAAGTCTTATTCTTTAATGAGGTTGAAAAAAAATATGATGTCAAGATAATATTGAAAAACCAAAGCACTATTCTTTAATGGGTTGACAAAGATATATGATATTAGGGTAAGATTGTGTAACACCCTCCTCCCACATTTACCCAAGCTAACCAGTCCACCGGGGTAAACATGTGATGAGGAGTTACCATGATATGATTCAGCTCCCTAAGTGCAATTAAGGAATTGGAACCAATGAACTAACACTTCACATACCTCCCTCAGGTGCTACAAGACCCCAAAGAGCTAATCCACCACTCAAGGTGCCAATCCCTAAGTTAACCTAGCCTTTCAACACATTAAGGCCCCAGTGGTTCCCATGACATCGGTATGCATGCAAATGGGACCCTCCAATCTCTCCCACAATGCTTGTAAGGGAGAGACTATTGTTTATTTTAGCTAGTTCTATGCCAAAGACTACGAGATTTAAGCCATGTTTTTAGGACTAGTCTCCAAACCATTGCCCGAAACCTGATGAAACTTTCTGAGACAATAAATGACACCAAGACAAATCCCCTAACACAAAACTTGATCAAGGACTTGACCTAACCAAGCCCAACCATGAAAAAAATTTCACAGAACACATTTTGCACATGTAATCTACAGGCCATAACAACAAGTCTGAGCATAGGGGTCTCATACTTATCTGAGTTTCATACGGAAGCAATGATGCCTTATCACCTTAGTTTCATTATCATCTATTAGGTCATATGTTCATTATTCGTTCAGTTATCAACCAAAACATGATGAGAGCCATACATTATCACTGTCATAAAACATGCTCATAACCAACATATAACCAACAAAATTAACAAGGATACACCAACCATAAATGCCACATATGAACCAATACATTTACAAATGAAATACCAAGGAGAAGAAACTCTTATTAATGAATGCATAAGACAACCAGGTTTGGGACTTCCACATACCACCCAACCATAGATTAGTTGAACCAAATATTTCTTTTATTCAATCACCCCATACCATATTCCAAGAATGAATGTAGGACTCATAACTAAAATAAAAAAGGGATTCATAGGGTTAAACCACCTCGCCCTCATCAATAGAACCAAGATTTACCGTAATCCCCACCAGACCACTACACCCTAAACAAGCATGGATGCCACTGGATTTCTCCACCTACATTTTGAGAAATTTTCCTCTCTCCTAGTCTCTAGGCTTTACCACAATCCACACCGTATCACTAGGCCCTAACCATGACTCCAGTATCTAGGCTCTATTTTATATCCCATTTCAGGATTCCTAGGCCCAATTGAGACTCCACCCTCCATGATTTACCATATATCTTGTCATTCACTGGCTAAGGATTCCTAGGCTTGATGGAGAGCACCCACCTCTAGGCTTTACTGTATATCCCGTCATTCACCAGTTGAGGATTTCTAGGCCCACCAAGGTAACACAAAATCAGGCATTACCACAAGTCACATTCCATTTCAAGGCTCACTAGGCCATGTTTTCTTTCTTTTAGAGACCACCTTACTTAGTTTTGAATCCATTTGACAATCCATGTCAAACAAAAACATGAGAACCCATCACACCATGGCTATCCAAAAATGGAAAGGCTAGGTTGAAAAAAACTGTTAGACCTAGAAAAACTCATGCCACTAACAACAAGAGAAGCAATAACACACAAGCATAACCATGCATGCCAAAACTAGTAAGGAAATCACACATGCAAATTGATACCTGCAAGTAATTCTACTGTAGCTTCTTGATCCTACTCTTCCTTGCTTGATATTTTCTAACTCTTGCCTTTGATTTTCTTGATCCAATGTTGAAGTTCTCAAAGAAAAATCTAAGTATCCAATAATGTGAGAGAGAGAGAGAATAGAGAGAAAGAGCTCCAAAACTAAACTAACAAAAGTCAATGAACTGATCCTCATAAGCTTTTTTATTAATGAGGCCTCTATTTTCTTCAATTTCCTTTATTTTCATTCAATTTCTTCCTCACATACAACCTGTGACCTTTCACCTTCCATTTCTCTGAATTTCCTTTATTTTCATAAATAAATTTCCAAACATTCCATTTTTCCTTTCAAAATCCTTTTCCATTTTCCTTTAGCCATAATAATCGAAATGGACACCCACTAGGATGTTTTGCCCACCATTCAGCTTGGAATACATGTCCCATGACCTTGGTCTTATTTTTATATTTACATGGATTTTTACCAAGGCTTTTACAAAACCCTCCCCCTTGGGAAAACACCATCTTTAGTGTTTAATGACACCTACAACTAGCAAAACCGATGAAAACCGAAATATATTTCTTATGGATATTTATAACACAACTTGTTGCAGTGTTTACAATGACCACTAATGAAACATGATAAACATACCATTTTCTGGAGCTTTATAACATAGCTCATTATGGTATTTACAATAAAAGCCACATATACTCATGCACATTTGCTTCAACCAACAAATAACCATATTCTATGGAGATATATAAATCCATCTCAATACAATATGTACAATAATATACACATATGCACATTTTCTCAACCAACAAATAAAAGGATACGATACTTGTATCAACAAAAAGGGATCTAGAGGCTTACACCTCCACCCTCAAAAGTAGTACCAGGATTCACCTCCTTCCTAGGAAGTCCAAAATCAAAGATGCATCTAATGTCCAATGCTACAATTATGCGTTGTTGTTCTCTGAGTGAATAGTTACTGGCTCATTGTTCCAAGGAACACTCCCAATGTGCATATGATTCCATCTGGAAATGTTAATTACCAAAATAAATCCATGCTCAATCTTCCCTTTTCTACTACACAGTCTCTCAGGCAATCTGGTCACCCCCTTCTATGTAGTCACTCACCTTGCAAGTTCCCTAGCATCCGCTATCTCGGCTAATCCATCCCTTGGCAAGGATTCCTCGCATCGTGAGGTCAACAACCAAGGCATATACCTACCTCAATACAATTATACTAGTCATAGCATGCTCATGCAAATCAATGGACATTGTTGGGCACTAGTGTCCCCTAGTGACCTTACTCCTAAAGTGCTTTACCAACATACTGTTGCATGTTCCAATTCCTTTTTCTAATGTTGCTAATTCTTGCAGTCAATTTCAACCACCCATTCGGGAATTTTCATACTTTCTTGTACCAAGCACATAAATTCCATTAGATTCAAAATAAATTGAAATAAATTCACATCATACCTCATTGGTAGCTCATCAATGAGGTACACTTACAATTCTATTTACTTCCTGTTACAACAAGTCAAACTAGCATATTTGACAAAATCATCATGTATAAACATATCACATCTGGTTAGCTCAAAAATCAACCATCATAAATCAAAATCGTGAATCACTTGTAACCATCATAAATCATAATCATAGATCACATGCATAATTAAATCTGAAATAAAATACTAATACCTATCCTTTAATTGGTCCTTACTTCTTCCTTTGTTCTTTTTGTACACACACTGGATCAGTTTCCACAACCAACAAATACCTAGTGCCTTTGCTTCTCTTCAATCACATACACATACACACAATGTAAATCACAACACATACATCCACACATGGCGTACAACACGACACAATACATACACCTACACCCAATGTACAACACAACACATACATATATACTCAATGTACAACACAACACAATACTTGTACTACATAGAGTACAACACAATGAATACAAATGTCATGATACCACAACTACAAAATGCACATACATAGTAACACATGCCCACAATAAAGCATGTACGACATGCACACAATACCACATGTACACTAGTACCATATGTACATGTACGCAGTACTACCTATACACATCACCACCTACACAATGTGTGCACAACATCACATGTAGACATCACCACCCACACAACATGTACACAACACCATATGTACATTGTACCACCCATACAATGTGTACATAATACCCCATGTACATAGTGCCACATGCACAAAATGTACATAGTGCCACATGCATGACATGTACATAACACAACCTGCATACAACACCAAGTGTACAACATTTACGCAACACCACATGGACACACCACCACATGTACAATCATGCACTAAACATCATATGTACATAGCACCACATGTACAGCATTCACACAACACCATATGTGCATAACATTGCATATATAACATGTACACAACACCATATGTGCACATCACTGTATATCCAACATGTAAATAGCACCATCAATACCCAACACTACATATGCAATATGCACACAAGGCCATATATACAATAGGCACTCAATACCATAGGTACAATCACTAAATGTACTATATGCACAACATATACATGAAAGTAGCACTGTACATCCAAAACCACACTGTCTTATCCTAGCATGCCATGGATCACACTGTTTTCATCTCAACATTACCTATCCATAACATAAACATAGGCATAGTATAAACACATAATATAAACTCAAATTCACATGATTCTAACCTCATAAATTGGTTGAGGCTACTCTTCCCACTTGATTCCGCATAAGACCGGGAATATCTTTCATGCCCTTCACCTGCATAAGAAATCATTCCTCCACAGAATGATCCCTAACAACCCTATCAGGGAGTGACATAGATACATAGATACATACATATATATAAACATTAGCATAAAACAATCATGAGCCTATCAGAAAACGAAATACATACATACATATATACATACAAATATTAACATTAAATAACCATGATTTATGACGACCTTGTCAGACAATGACATACATGCATACATGTATACATATATAGACATTAGCATAACCATGATCAAAACATAATTACCAGATAGCATAAGGTGGTGGGCTCTAGTATTGTAGTAATAATGCTGCAACTCCTGGGACTCCCTTCTTTACTTTTATCAACCTGGTAGTTTGTAACAAACTTGGAAGCGACGGTGTTGTATGCACAAGTACTAGCTCTTGCCGCAGCTGTCACTTGGTCAACTGGCACAAGTTTGCTAGGGGCTCAAGACAACTTCTATGAGCTCTAAGAAGAAGCTTGTTAACTAATGGATGGAAGCTAACTCGAAGGAAGCTAATCTACTTGCGAAAAGAAACTGAAAAGCTGAAAGAAAGCGCAAACCTTAGCAAACCCTAATTTTACCAGCTAGTCCTACTGATGCGAAAAAGAGGATGCAAGCTACTGAAAGAGATTCCATTACTTCTAGGAAGGTAAAATACATGTGTCTAAGCTGCTTGTATTTGAAGAAAACATCTTTTTGTATTTTTGAATAAGTTGTCAGAATTTTCATGCATGTGCTTTTACTGTTTTTGACTGTGCAGAGGTGGATCGGCGAGAGGAAATGCTTAGAAGAGGTTGGGAAGGTTCAAAGAGGACCTAAGGGGTCCCTAACACCCTTCTAGAGAGTTTCACAGAGTTTGGCTATCAAGAAACCTCATTCGTGAGCTTCTACAGGAAGTCTGCAGGGGTTCTACAGGATGTTCTGGAATTTCTATAGGATGTTGTATGATTTTCTACAGGATGTTCAGAAATGGGATTTTGGAGGATGGATGGATGAAGAAAGATGAAGGAGTGGGTATGGAGGTAGGATAGGGGTTTGAGGTGGTCCAGGAACTGGTGGATGGAGTTGAGAGAAGATGTAGATGGCTGGATTTGTTCAAAGAGGGCTGAAGCAATGCTGCACAAAAAGGTAGGGTTATGTGGGCAAAATGGAAAATGTGAGGCAAGATACCAAGTTAGGGGATGGAGTAGATAGGTCTGATGGAGTTTGGGTGGATAGAGAAGTTGTACAGGTGCTCTGCAATTTGTGTTTCCAACTGAACCAACAAAGACTTGCAAGAAATCAAAGACCTAGTTATGCCAACCTAATTTGATCTAGCTAACAGTAAAGATAATGAAAAGAAGCTTTATTTGCAAGGAAACCATGTATATTAACTATGAAACGAAGCATTCAAAGATCTAAACATGTAACCAACTTCTGCAAATGAAAATCGTACACTAGTGATTGCATGGCAAAGCAAAAATAGTGTTTTTTGGGGCAGCAAGGTCACTTTGATCCCAACCCCTGATCCTATGAGGGAGAGGTGAAATCAGAGGTGCTCGTTGGCCTTTTTCTGAAGCTTTTTCCCTGTTGATAACCTACCAACTCAATCTGAACATCAAAAGCCTTTCTAACCATCAACAGTGACCTAGTTAATCAACACGATTTAATCTACCTAACAGAAATGATTTTGCAAATACATAAAGAACAAATAACGATACATAAAGGAGGCCTTGGCTCTCAGGTTGGGCCCAACCCTAAGAGCTACGGCTCCTATAAAGAACTCAGATCTGATGCCAAATAGAACTGCTTGTCATTATAAAAAAATAGTCATCACCAGAAAGTTATACCACAGTAGCTACAAGAAAACGAGCTAAAAATGACAGCACTATAGTGTAAAAAGTACAACAGTTCCAAAAGTAAACTACGAAGGCTGAGGCCTTCTTATTTATACACTACGAGGGGCCTAGCAAGCCTCCTAAATTCAAGGGACTCAGCTGTCCCAACTGTTAGTAAACAGTCACTCTTCCCAAATCTTCTTGGCTTCCTTTAGGATTCGTTTTGGTGGCCTGTGAGCTCAAAGTTGAGGGTGGAGATTTCAAGGAAGGGCCATTTAATGCCAGAGACAACCACCCTACGAATCCTCACCTCAAGCTTGGTTGTCACCTGGCCCATAATTGCTTGGTTTTGCTACAAAATTTGTCCAAAAAACTTGAAATAACCACGTATTAGCCTCCTAGGTAGAGTGACCATCCTTATTCATTCAAATAACACAAACATACTAAAAAACATGCATAATCTATGAAAATGGAGGATTGAACAAGGACAATTAGGCAAAATGAGCCCAATAAGTTACCCAATTCGGGGCTCATCATCACCCCCCTGCTAAATGGGTTGCTCATCCTCTGAGCAACTAGTCCAGCTCCTCATCCTTAATTACCTTGATCGCCTCCCTCACATCCCAGGCCTCTAAGGTGATATCTTCTTCACTGTCATGAAATCCGGCCTTCCTTTCCACTTCTTTCCTCTGCCTATGCTCCTCCTCTTCTGTGCCTCCTTCCAGCAGCACCAAAAGAAAAGGTGGACTTAACTTGAGGCCTATCCAGTTGGCCTGAAGATTCTGCATGGACTTTTTGTAGAGAGGCACTCGTGGCAAGGCCTTCCTCATTCTAGTTGGGGTGTGGTATTCTCTAATTTTTAGGCTATGGGACAATGTGTTCCACCTACGGGTGCAAGCATGAACACAGTTGTCCCCCAATAGTCACTCCATGTCCTCAAAATGTGATATGGCTTGAGCTTGACGATCCATGTAATCTAGCAGGGCCTGAGAATCATTTTCCAAGTGTTGGTGGGCAGATATTAATGGTGAGGGATCCCCTGGCTCTGCTCTAATCAACAGTGGTTCATGTAGTTCCCGGTCCATGACAGTTCTAACCTCTGCTACTCTCTTTTCTTCATGATTTAGCCACGAGGCCATGGCCATAAGTTGCATGTTGCCTATTGTAGTGTTGGGGTCCCACAAGGTCATGTTGGGAAGGGCCAAATTGTGTAGGTAGAACTCTGATAGTTTGGCCTTGTCCTCTGACGAACTGCAATCACATAAAGCCATGAATTGTTGGGGGTTTTGGAATTGAGTGACACCTCTCTGTGCCAAAGTGTTGATCTGAAATTGCAGCCACTGATCCTTGAGGTATAGGGCGTAGGATTTGGCCGGCTGCCTACACTGCAGAGCTTCCATTGCCCAACTAGCCATGTAGGCTTGTTGGGCCTCCTTTTCTTGTATCTGTTGTTTCAGAGACTCTATCTCCAGGCTTTCTTGCAATTCTTTTTCATGTAGCTGCCAATTCAGTGTCTCAATTTCAGCCTGCATCCCTTCCCTTCTCTGTTGTTCTTCTATGGTATCTTTGGCTGTTGTGGCCTCCTCCTGTTGTTGTTGTTCTCCCAAGATGTGAGGCTTGTCTTCCTTCTTTTGTCCCTACAACTGTAGCTGCTATCTAAGCAGCTCATTTTCTTCCTATAGCTTGGCCTGCTGGTAGCTCTCCACATGTCGTACCCTTGCCAATTCTTTTTAGGCCTCCTTGAGTTGTTCCTCCAGAGGACCTATATCTGCCACACCCTTGGATTTAGCGATCTTCATCCAAGTGTGGGTCCTCACTCTCTCTTCCTCTGGTGCAAGGAAAAGTGGCACTGTGAATTTTTGGGGAATGATATTCCCGGCCTCTAAGAAGTTATAGTAGGAGCCCAGGTTGGGCTGGGGGCTTGGTTCCACAATGGTTTCAGCCTTCTCTTCCTCCTGTGATGATTTAGCTACTTTTTCCTCCATCTTTTCGGTCTCCTTCAACCTAGCCAGTATTTCTTGTAGAACAGCCTTAGCATCCTATAGAGAGGCCTCTGAGTCCAACTTTTCCATCCTTTCTTTCCATGTGGATGTCTTCAGGTTTCCCCGCTCATATGTGATGGATGTCTTTTGTTTGGATGGGGTGTCTACAATTGTAATTGGCCCTTTGGACTGTTGCTCTTTTGGTCTACCAGTTTTTATCCTCATGATTCTTCTTGCCTTAAAATACATGGAAGGCTCCCTCTTCCACTTTTCTTTGCTTCGAAGATGTGCTGAGGGTGGCCAGCATAGCTGCTACCTCCCTAGCTAGAATCTTAGGAGATTCTTCCTTCTCTTGCCCTTGTTCCAGACTTCCTGTAGAAAGTCCTGTGCTGATTGTTTTTTGGCTTCCTGTAGAAATAGTTTTCGGGCTTCCTGTAGAAACGGATTTCTAGCTTCTTGTAGAACTAGTTTGCACTGTTTTGGCCTACTTGGGTGGGGGTTCCTTCTCCTTTAGCTTTGTTGTGGTTGCCTTGGGTGTGCCCTTGCTTGCTTAGACTTTTTTAGTCCTCTCTGCCCTGATTTGCAATTGTTTCTCCCTTGGTGTCTATGTCATTTTTCCACCCACAGTTTTGGCCTCAACAACTTGGCCTTTCTCTTATTTCTCTTCTTGTCCTTGCTGTGGTGGTCTACCCTAGGTTTCCTGACCCTTAGCTTTCTCTTCTGCCTCAATGTGCTCCTTCTCCTCACTACTGGAGGAAGTGAGTTCCTCGGCCAGAATTCGGATATCATCATCCTTGGACATATTGCGAAAAACCTCCCAGGAGAGAGGGACAGTATAGGTATGAAGGGAATCCTCTACTAGAAGCTTGATAAGCCCATGATGGGCCAGCTAGTCTGGTGTCCCTTCAGTTTTGTGCCCCACTCAATCAATGATTGTAGGAGGAAGTAGGGGATGCTTACCTTTTGTTCTGTGGGTAAATCCATCTTATGCCTGAGTTTAGTTAGCAACTAGAAGTGATAACCGTATACAATACTGAACCACCCCTCACAAGTAAAATATTTCATGAAGGCTGATCTCGTTCCAAAATGGCTGTAGGCTGGCTCTCTGGACCCCATTCTTATCCTCTGAAAACTGTTCCTCTGGTAGGAAGAATTCCTTTTTGGCCTTTTGGCCCAATTTCCTTTCCTCTTTATCCCAGGGTATCCCCAATGGCAGATCAATGACTCAACTAATGAGTTGTGGGGTGAGCTTTAGGGTCAACCCTCTTAAATTTACAGTGGCCAGTGTCTTTGATTTAGGCTGCAGGGAACTTAGGAACTCCTATGTTATCTCATAATTGTGACCTTGAATTCTGTCACAGAACGTCATCCAATTTCCATGGGTAAATAGGTCTACCACCTCAGGAGTTTCTCGCAATTTCTTGGAATCCGAGGGTTCCTTTCTAATAAACCCTCCTGGCATGGTGAAAAATGCTCTGTTTTGGCTTGTGATCTGATTAGAAAGGGAATTCTGTGTATGGTTTCCTCCCTAGAATGTTGAAGACAGTATCCCTCAGGTGTTTGTAGATCACTTTGTATCAATTCCCTGGTTACAATGTTGTTGCTACCCAAAACTCGACTGTCAAAAGGGAATTAGGCTCTTACAGACAAAGTGCAGAGCTTAATGTTTATCCCCAACCACATAAAAATCACATTCTTTACACACAGGCTTACCCTTACAGTGGTTTTATCGTTTCTATAGAAGGAATTTGCTAATAGGAACCGTGGAGGAGAATTAGACACAGAACCCACTGAAAAATTCCATGTATCACAAAGGAAAACCACTATTCTTGAACCACAAGCAGACCTGCTTTTAATTCTCCTACTCCAACATGTTTAATTCACCACATTTTGAAATATTATGCATGGGAATGGTGTGTTTGAGCCTACCTCTCTTCGAAATTCGAATTTCGACATAGACAGTCCAGGTTTCTCTGCTATGCCGTGTTTCCTGTAGAGCTCCTTCCTGTAGAAAGCTTTGTTGGCTTCTGGAGGATGTCACGGTGCTTGTGGACAAGTCTGGGATGTGGGAGGACTTTGAAATGGGCTAAGAAACCTGGGCTAACAAACTACAGAGGAGGAGGACGCATACTTCACTGCAAAACAGTTGCAAGTGGAAATGACAGCGGTTCATCGTGAGTTATTTGGCCGAGCAATTTGAATTACTGCGCAATTCATGGCGCGGGGGTGAGCTATCTAGGCCGATCCGTTAGCCAACGTCATGACCATCATTCCTCGGCATGCCTCTGACCACCATTTCCTTTCTCTGCCATTAATCGTTGCCATTTTTGCCAAACTGTCGATTCTCCCCGGCTAGACACTTCCCACGTGTCGACTACCCGTCTCTTTGGCATGATCGGGCTTGTTCGGATCCCATGAGGCCATTCGACTGGCTGTGGGTGGCCAGTTGACTGGCCACTGAATTTTTTCAATCCGCACATTTCACAGTCATGCAAATTTTAGAGTATAGTTTATGCAATTCAATGAATAAGGTTAGACAGTTACCTGTGTGGTCGTGGACGTGTTCTGCAGGCTTCGGGACATGGAATGATGGCTTTGCTTGCTGCTACTTTGTGCATGGGTGCTGGAGCTCCTTTTTTCATTGGCTGATGTTGTATGAAAGGATTTGGGACCCGGCCCTCTGGTTGTAAACGCTGAATGCGCCGGCTTCGTCTAATTTCAGCTGTTGAGGAGGTGTGCACATCTAAGCGGAGTTTGTTGCATGTCGCTGTGTCGATTTTAGCTGCTAGTGTCTCCATAGTATGTGCTCTAGACGGATCAGGTGCTACAGGATTCCTGTAGGACATCCTATAGCTGCTTCTCCTCCTGGGATGCATGCTGAAACGAGCAAGGTTGTATTCGCGGATGAAGGGTCCTGATGGATCTTTGATACGTAGAGTGTGAGAGCCTCTACATGCTTGATTTGTCACTTGGAGAAAAAAATTCTAGATTGGATTTGCCTGCAGGTGAAGAAGGAATAGTGGATGACTAGATGCTAGATGAACATCTGTTTGCTATCTCAATACACTCTCTGTGGTTTGCTGATATAGCAAATTACTTGGTTTTAGCACAGTTCCTTCTGCATATATCCTCAAAGGAGAAGAGCAGAATTGTGAGGAAGAGTGCCCCATTCACTTGGATCAGGGGCAACCTGTTCAAACTTGGCCGAGATCATATCTTGAGGTGTTGTGTTAGGGACGAGGAAGTCTTTGACATTCTCCTAACCTGTCACGATGGACCCTGTGGAGGCCACTTTGCAGCAAAGAGGACTGCCTTCAAAATTCTATAGGCAGGATACTATTGGCCCACTCTTCATCAAGATGTCATAAGATACATCAGCCGGTGTGACTGATGTGAGAGAATGGGAAAACCTACTCCAAGGGATGAAATGCCTCTCCAACCTCAAGTGACCTTCGAGCCATTTGAGAAGTGGGGCATGGATTTTGTGGGTCCTATCAACCCTCCTTCAAAGAAAAGGTCTTACATCATTGTGTGCACCGACTACCTGACAAAGTGGGCAGAAACAAAGGCAATCAAAGCAACGACAGAAGAAAAGGTGGTTGAGTTTTTAAGAGAAAATATCTTCTACAAGTTTGGATACCCAAGAGAGTTAGTCACCGATCAAGGAAGCCAGTTCACCTCTAACTTAATTGAAGACTTGCTCGCTCATCACAAGATCAAGCACATGGCTTCCACCCCATATCATCCTCAAGTAAATGGGCAGGTGGAAGTCACTAATAGAGCATTGGAAGGGATTTTGACTAAGGTGGTGAGCAGCAGCAGAAAGGATTGGGCAAATCGCCTGGTTGAGGGCACTTGGGCCTACAACACCACTTGGAAGACTACAATCGGTTTCACACCTTATGAGCTAGTCTACGAGAAGAAAGCTTTGTTGTCAATAGAGTTTGAGTACAACACATTGAGGGTGGCAACTCATCTGGACCTAGATCTTAGCCATGCCCAATGTGAAAGATTATTGCAACTGAATGGATTAGATGAACACAGAATGCAAGCCCTCCTCCACTCAGAAGTAGTTCAACTTCAGAGGAAGATATGGCATGACCGTCACCTTAATGAAAAGCAATTCTAGCTAGGAGATTGGACATTGTTGTATGACTCCAGATACAAGGATTTTAGAGGGAAGCTGAGGACAAGATGGTTAGGACCATATACAGTGGAGAAATGCAATGACAATGGTTCAATCCTTATCAAGACCATTGATGAAGAAGCCAGCCCCATGTTTCTCAATGGGCATCGACTGAAGATCTACAGGAAACCCCTTTCGAGGCGGGAGTTCATTGAAACTATGGAAAAGTCAGTGCTAGTAATAGAGCAGGGTTCTGCCTCTGTTTCAGCCACACCTTGATCACAAAAAAAAAAAAAAGAGGAATAAAAAGATCCCTAGACGAAAACCTGCGCCCAGGGAAGACAGTGAGGGTGAAAACCTCAGGGAGGTGCCCCTGCTCTCTCTTAGAAAATAAAGAATTTGACTAAAAAGATCCTTGGGTGAAAACCTCTCTGAGGCGCCTAGGGCAGATAGTGGGGGTGAAAACCTCATGGAGGTGCCCCTATTATCTCTCTCTCCCAAAAAAAAAAAAAAAAAAGAGAAAAGAGAAAAAAGAAGAAAAGAAACAGGTATAATCTCTAAAGAATTATTGCAGGTTGCAAGGAATACAGTACAGAAAATAAGGTCATGCAAAACGAGGACAGGGGTCCGTACCAAGTTACCAGGCATCCTCACAGACACTCCCCCCATGGCCACTCACTTTTTTCAGGATTTGGACACATTTGGGTCGAGATTTAACCTCCTACAGGAAGTGTCAGGGCTTTCTACAGGAAGTTCTGCATTTCTACAAGAAACATCCTGTAGAGCCTTTGGGCAGGCCAAAAGCGATTCTGGAGAGGGATTTAAAGCTTGAAATCTGTTGATGAGGCATGCAACCACCCCTTTCTTCCATCCATCACCTGTTTCATCTCTTTCCATCACCATTACAACAATATGGTTATGTATTCCTGCACAGTCATACAAGAGTCCTGTTTCCTTAGCATGCTTTTCTTAATTGAGAAAAACTTAGATGTCCCAATCTTCTATGCCACAGCTAATTTTCATCATTTTTTCTTAGATAGCACTATTGTTGTCCTCCCTTGAGTATGTGTAAATTGTTTGGAGTTCTTGCACCTTTGATCACAGCCTCTCTTGTATCAATCTCACGAACAACACATCTGTTTGATCGAAACACCAGTTCATTTCCATGATCACACATTTCACTGACACTCAACAAGTTATGCTTTAAACTGTCTACATACATAACATTTCTAGCTTTAACTTTTTCTTTCAAGAAAACATAGCCTTTACTTTTTATGACAGCAAGAGTTTCATTTCCAAATGAGACATTCTTTTCCTTTTCTAAGGCATTATATGAGTGAAGTTTTTCTTTGTCACCTGTCATATGTTTTGAGCATCCACTTTCGATGTACCACTAATTTTCTTCTCCTTCTGCATACAAGGCTATACCACATATTTTTGTTTGAGATTCTTTCCTTCTCCATATCTCAGGATCTAATGGAGTTTTCTCCTTTTAAGATGTTTGCCGAAATTTTCTCCTGCATTCAGATTCTTCATGACTGAAGTTGTTACAGATTGAGCATTCTATTTCATTTTCAAGAAGATAAAAGTTATTATAGGAAATTTTCTTGATCCCTATTACATTCCTTTGATTTCTTCCTTCTCTAGTCATGATGGTTTTGTAAGCAACACATTGGTGTCCAAAATTATGACATGAAAAACATTGCCCATTAAGGAAGTTCTTGCGACTATTGAATCTATTGACCTGGTGATTGTAGTTTCTATTGATATTCACCTTTGGAGAAAGTTGAGTATGATTTACCTGAGGTTGGTTGTGGCTTCTATTCATCCTTGGAGAAAATTGATTTTGATTTGCCTGGTGATCTGCTTTATGCCTTTGCTGATGATTGTCATACTGTTCATTGGTCTCTGCTGCATCAAGATAGATTTTGGTGGAGGTTGATGGCTTTTGTGATTGAGATGCTTCTTCAGTATATCCAAGACCTATATTTATCAGAGGAGAATGTTGAACTTCGATAATTTCATTTAAAGTTTCTGATCTTGTAGCAAATCTAAGATTGAGAGATTTCGTTTTCTCAAGATCCTTTCTTAGACCCACAATTTTACATTCTAGTTTTTCATTGTGTTTTTCTTTTTCAGCAAGTTGGTATGTCAAGGTATCTATAATCATATTCTTTTCTTCTAAACATATTTTGAGTTTCGATATTTCTTCATGAAGGTCTTCCTCTTCTAAAGCAACCCAAAAATTATCATCTTCATAATCCATGAGAAGTCTGTAATCTTGTCCAGTTTCATCTTCATCACTATTAAATAAACCATCATTATCTTCATGAGTATAGTAACTCCTTTCATTCACAACTTGTTTTCTATTCCCTCTTTCATATTCCTTTCCTTTTTCAAATTTATCTTCATGAGGACATCTGGTAGCATAATGACTGACTCTGCCACAAGAAAAGCATTTGAAGGGTAACATACCTTTAAATATTCTAGAACCTCGTTGAAGCTATTTGACAAAGTTTTCCTCATCTTCTTCTTCTTAAATATTTCTTGATTCATTGTGTTTTTCCTTTCCTTTTGTTGAAGCTTTGAATTTGGCTTCTCTCATATCTGATGGTCCTCATTTTCACGTCTCAAAGGCAGTTAAGATTCTGTGAAGCTGCGTCACAGTGATATTCTACAGATATTGTTTTTCTTGTATGGTAGATACTTTGGATTCAAATTTAGCAGACAAGGATCTCAAAACTTTCTAAACTAAGGTAACTTCCTTAATTTCTTCACCCAGATTTTTCATACAATTAACAACCTCATCTATACATAGGAATTAACTAGCTATGCTTTCATCACTATGCATCTTAAGAGTTTCATACTGAATTCTAAGAGTTTGAATCTTAGCTTGTTTTACCTGAGAGTCTCCTTCATAGCTCGGAATGATTTTGTCCGATATTTCTTTGGCTGATTTGAGCTGCATGACTTTGAAAAACTTTGTTTGTGACAAACTTCCTAATAAAGTATTGACAACTTTGGCATTGGTTTCCTATTGCTTTTTACCTGCCGTATCTGTAGGAATTGTTGTTCGAAATGTATATCCTCCTTCCACAATTTCCTAGAAATGCTTTCCAAGTGATTGTAGATAGGATGTGGTTCTTATTTTCCAATAAAAAAAGTTTCTCCCATCGAAGATTGGCAGTCTAATGGATCCCATGCTTTCTTGATTATTCATGATGATGGATCTCCCTTCAAGCGATCAAGCTTCTTCTGAAGGACCTGCGCTGATACCAATTATTGGAAATAATACTGAGAGGGGGGTGAATCAGTATTATCAGATTGACAATTTTATTTCCCAAATAGATTTATATATGCTACTTCAGTGAAGTGAACTAGCGTGTACATGCGACTGTGCTTAAAGAAACCAACGTATATGCAGAGAACTTGTGATTTAGACAGTTTATCATGTGTTGAGCTTAAACCAGTATATCAAAGATTTATTAGGCAGTGCAGGAAAAGAAGAATAGAGCATCATGCATAAGAAACACACATGAACACAAGGTGGAAACCCAATGTGGGTAAAGACCACCCGCTGCTGTTGTCTCTGTCTTCTTTTAATAATAAGAAAATTTGTTTACAATTTTTTACTAGTGCATACTCATAGCAGTACGTAGGTTTCTACCTACAGAAGGTTACAACCTTCTCTCGTTTTCCATTTTCTACTGGAAGGGAGCTACAACCCCCTAGCTCTTGTACTAGCCAATATGTTTACTAGTATGTAGCTGCTAGCCTACAGAAAACTCCACTCTTCAACCAGGGACCACATTTCATGAATTTTCAGACTGGATACCCCTAGATCTCAACACCATAATATGAAGGCCATGTTTCATCAAATTTTCACATTGGACCCATCAAAGCCTTTTAAATTTAAACTGCATCAACCAATATTTAGTTAATATGAACATTCAGATCACTGACACCAGAACACTATGTTGAACCCAGAGCCTTGCATCCTCATCTAGAATGAGTTGTAACCTCAAAAACCATGCATTATAGTGTATATGCTACTTCCTTTAACCCAACCTATGTATATCTCTAGAGATACTGAATCATAAACTTCTAAACCATAGACTATACCAATTAGTGACACTCTGAAGATCTATTGTCATATTACAGAGTTCAAAACAGATAACAACGAGGATCACCCTTCCTTCTCAATCAATAAATCAATCAGACTCAATTTCCTTATACAACAGTTCTACGTTCAGATCTAAGAGGACTTCATTGACAAACAGTAGTAAAAAAATAGAATTTAATCAAATAGATCAGTTAGATCTGAACATAATCTTTTCTTTTTGTATACGCTACTTGAAAGAGTCGAACCTGCGTGTACATGCGCTTTGGTCGAGACAAACCTGCATATAGATCTGTAAATTTTGACTCAGAACTTTGCTACAATTTCAGACTTTAGACAAACCTAGATCATGATAGATAGCAAGTAGAACTGACGTAAAACATCATATCTGGTCTCAACCAATATCAAATCATTCAAGAATAAGTCATTTCAAGTCTCATGATTCCTTATCTAATGTTGAACTCAAGGTGCACATGAAAATTTCAGATCCAATCCCAAACATAACCTTGCAACATAATATATACTTCAAATAGAAGTATTCCTTATAATCTCATTGCTTGCCCACCCTGGCCTAATGATCTTCTCCTCCTTATATACTCTTAGGCCTTTCTCAATACCTTGGACCGAAACCACTTAGGACCAATACTTTGGACCCAATGCCTCGGACCAATTACCTTGGATCAAATACCTTGGACCAAAACTTTGTTTTCCAACATGTACGCACTTTTTATCTTGTGAAAGTGCGTGTGTACATTATATGCTACTTTCGTTTTGTTAAACCGTGTGTATACGCGCCTTGGACAAAGTGAACGAGCGTATACCTGTCTTTCTTCATTCTTTGGAGTCTGATCTGTAATCCTTTGTTGTTGACCTGATGTACTATGAACTTTCATATAAGTGAGTTTCCATCAAGGACAATACTTGTATCATAATGCCAACAATAATTTCTCAATGGAGCATTATGTCACAATGAAACTTGAATCTGGGTGGGAAGGTTATCATTAAACCCTCCCAAACTTGAGTGTTTCAAACTTATTTTTATGATATGATTTATTGGTGGAGATTTTTCCCATTTATATTAGTGAATCCCATTTATGATTGTGGGCAGAGGAAATATACAACTTAGTAAGGAGAAGATGTTGTATTATCTATAAATGAGTGTAAACGTTTAAATATCGATTCAATATGAGAGAGATGTTTTACTGTCTATAAAATGAAGCATTAAGTAAAAAAATAATAACGATAAAACATAATGTTAGCTCAATTTAAAATAATAAAAAGTAAAATGTAATAAAAATAATAATAAAATCAATTAATTTATAATATTGTAATTTTTTTTATTAATAAAATTGTAAACAATTTTTTCTAAAGAAAATTATAATATGCATATCACATTAAGATAAATTTACAAAATAATGATTCATATTCATATCCACATATAATAAATAAACATCCTCTCTCTCTCTCTCTCTCTCTCTCTCTCTCTCTCTCTCTCTCTCTATATATATATATATATATATATATATATATATTATATATATATATATTTTTTTTTTTTTTCTATCATCTATCTATCCATATATATCATCAATACTATGCATATCACATAATAATAATATTAGTATTATTAATAATAAAGCATGAGCATTTGTGTGTCAAAGAAATACCCTGCATATATATGGTACTATATGTATTATCAAGATCCTAATAAAATTAAAATAAAAAATGTTTCTATATATATAGAGATGTGAAATGTATATAAATAAAATTATTAAGAATGAACATATATCCATCTCCTCTAGATCTATTAATAACCGAGAGGAATCAAATCTCTAGAGGTGCAAACATTTCCTCAAGTTTTAGAATCAAAAAAATGTTTACATCTTGAAAGTTATGAATCATCTAAGTAGTTGGTAGAGGGTAAGATGGATCTATGTTTGTGAGTAGATAAGTTAAGTTGGTGTGTCAATAATACATTATGAGTAACAAATATTTAATATATCATATTTATTGTTTTGAAATAATTTAGATTTTTTTTCCTTTTATGATTTGTGTGATTTTGAGTCATTTGAATTTAGTTTAAGTGGTTGGCTAAAATAATTGTTATCCTCCCTATTTAGATTAAGTCTCATAAGTTGACATGTTTAAATTTTAGAATAAATATTCAAGGTTGTTCATGACCTTCCAGATATCAGCATTCGAGAAAATACAATATGCAAACCATGTAAAATTGGCAAGAAAACTAGAGTTCACTTCATGGAAAAGGAAGGGTCAACTAGTAAGCCTCTTGAGCTTGTCCATACTGATTTATGTGGACTATCAAGGAAAAAGTCACCTCGTGGAGAAGAATATTTTATTTTGTTCATTGATGATTTTTCCAGAATGTGTTGGATAGGTCATCTAAAGCATAAAGATGAAGCTTTTGAAAAGTTCCAAGCCTTCAAAGCTTTGGTTGAAAATGAATCAGATCGAGAAATCAATGCCATAGATTTGATCGAGGAGGGGAATTTATCTCGGATGAATTCTTTGAATTTTGTGAACAACATGGAATAAAAAGGAAATTCTCCACTGCAAGGACTCCTCAGCAAAATGGTGTGGTTGAAAGAATGAACAAAATAGTTCACCAAATGGCTTGAGCTATGTTAGATGAATCTGGAACTCCTGCAACCTTCTAGGGTGAAGCTGCATTAGCTGCCATAACTATTCTCAATCAAGAAAATGTTTGGGTAAACATCATTTAAACTCCACATGAACTTTGGTATGGTAAGACTCCTATAGTAAAATACTTTAAAGTTTTTGGAAGCAAATGTTATATGAAAAGGACTGATGAGAAACTTGGTAAGTTTGAACCCAGAGCAGATAAAGGTATTCTTCTTGGTTATTCTTCTAGAAGTAAATGATATAAATGTTATAATAAAAGACTTGTAAAAATTGTTGAAAGCATTGATGTTGTAGTTGATGAAGCATGCAAAAATCCAAAACAGATAAAATCAACAAAAGATTATGCCAATGAAGAAGATGGGGATTATTTTCTCACATCAAATCAAAATCATATTGAAGAAGAAACCAATGAAGCACCAAAAGAAGAGATAATGGTATAAGAAAAGACTTCGTCTAGGTATGTTCAGAAAAATCATCCAGAAACTCAAATTTTAGGGGAAAAAGAGACATGTGTACTGATGAGCCCCAGAAATGGGTAATTATATGGGGCTTATTTTGCCTCTTATTTCGACTTAATCCACCATTATCGATAGTTTATTGCATGTTTTTGAATATATTTATGCTAATAGAGTAAATTGGGTTAGTCATTTTGTCGTGTAGTCGAATATGTGCCTTATGCAGATTTTTTGGTCAATTTTAGACAAAGTCAAGGGATTTATGAGCAAATGGCAGCCAAAACTCAAGGAAAATAGGGAAGAGGACTTTTAGGGCGGTGTCCCCTTCATTTATGACCCATTTCCTTGAATCCTCCATCAACAACTTGGAGCACAAAGGTCCACATTGATGATTCCAAGTGGCAGCTGAGCAAGTAAAGAAGGACTGTTGTTTATCTCCAGTTCTAGGAAGCCGAGTTCCTTGATTTTAGGAGGACTTTTGGAGGACCCCATTTGTATAAATAAGGAGGCTAGAACCTCAGTAGGTTAGCTAGTTATTAGTAGATTTTCACACTTTGGTGCAGCACTGTGTTCAACTCATTTTTGAGTTCCTTTTTTAGAACACTTTATGTAATGTAACTGCTATTTTTGATAATGAAGATGAAATAGTTTTTGAGCTAGCATTGATCTCTTTCAGAGGGCTGAAGCTCTTGGGTTAGGGCCCAACCCAAGCTTCCCAACACCTCCTACTTTGTACTTATATGATTTTTCTTCAATTAATGAGTTAATTTTTGTTGCATAGATTTATTTTACTTTGTTAGATTAGGTTGCTTTCGAAGGTTAATATAGTTGTTTTTGTTTCAGTTGCTCAAGTAGGTTATTGCAGTGATAGAATAAGATTAAAAAAGGTCAACAATAGGCTCGGATCTCCTTTCTCCCTTCCTGGGACTATGATTTGAGGTCAAGGCACTACTACTGCCACCAAAAACACAGTTTTTGCTCTTCCATGCAACTGCTAGTGTGATAACTTGATTTGGGAAGATTGATATTGCTTCAGATTTAGCTGCTTAGATCATTTCCTATTATTTTACCATAGATTTCTCTACATGATTTTCTATTCATAGGTTATTGTTCAACATTTTCTATTTGTAGGTCAGAAATTAGGTCAAGCTAGAAAAATCTTTGTTTTCATGGTATAGTTAGTTCTTTCTTTGGTCAGTTTTGATAAGTAAATGTGTAGATCTCTTGCAAGACATCTCAGCTCACCATCCACCCATAAAACAACTAGCACTAGCTTATTGCTCATAGCTTTCCCAAGTCATTCGTAACATTTCGCCAATCTACCCTAATTTCTGTGTTTTTTTCTCCATAAGCTTCTTTCTTGTCATTTGAACAAATCCAACCATCATGTTCATCCCTGATATTCCTTGAAAAGTTATAAACACCTCAACACCTTCATCTAGCCTTCAGATCCCCTTTCCCATCATTTTTTCCACCTTCAAAACTTCAAAAATAGCTCTCGGTCTCCTCCTATAGATTCTCTTATAGATCCCTTGCAGCGTCATGTAGAATTTCCTATGAGTGATTTTCGAAGTCCGATCGCTATGAAAGTCTTCAGAAGGGTACTAGGGTCTTCTTAGGACCTCTCCATACCTTCTTCACCCTTTGCAAAAACCAACTCCACCTTCCTTTGCCACCAAACCTCTGCACAATCACAACCAGATAAATCACAAGCACAATAATTTTACATAAAAACACTCAAAAGCACAAAAATATTCTTTGTTCTCATTTCTTTTTAGAAGTATCTTGAATAAATGCGATTTACCTCTTCAATAGTCAGTAACACTCATTTCATCAGTTTCCATCTATTTTCTTGCAAAAGTAGGGTCAATAGGTAAATTAGGGTTTGCTAGGGTTTGCGTTACATTTCAGTTTTCCTTCTCTTTCTCCAAATAGAATAGCCTCTGTAGCATTAACTTATTTTCATCACAGTTGAAAGCTTCTTCTGAGAACTCCTAGAAGCTGGCTTGAGCTCATTAGTGATCTTGCACCAGCTGACCAAGTGACAACCTACAGTAAGAGCTAGTACTTGTGCATACAACATCACTGCTTCCAATTTTGTTACGAGCTACCGGGTTGACAAAAATAAAGAAGGAAGCCTCGGGAGTTGCAGCATTCTTGCTGCAATATTGGAGCTCACCACTCTTTTTGGCGTCGTTGTCAGGGAAGCATCAGAGTATTTTGTGATCACTGCTTTTCTTCTATTTTCTACTGCAACATTCTGCTAAGTAGTTTATTTTAGCAAAAGTAGAGTAGTTGTTTCATTTCAATTCTACATTTTCAATTCTACAAAAGTAGATTAGGCATTTCTTTCTTTCTTTTCAATTCTATAATTTCCATTCCAACAAAGTAGATTAGTCATTTTCTTGCTTCCATTTCAATTCTGCAATTTCATTTCAGCAATATTCATTTCAATTAGTTGCAATTTGTTGTTCAATCCATTTTAGTTTTGTAGGTACAAGCAACAAAAAAATCAAAAATAAAAAATAAATTAAAAAAATCACCCAAAAAGAAATTTCCTTTCATGCCTTGTAGGAACATAAACAATTCAAGAAAAATCCTACCCAACACCCCCACCACATCACTAAGTCACCCTTCTCTCTTCTTTGGTGGCAGTGATCTAGAAGAACCTATAGGTGAACCACCAGAGATATACGAAGATCCTATAGCAGAAGAAGAGCAAGAAACCATTCCTCCTGAGACCATGGCTGAAAACAGAAACATTAGAGGAAATGGGGAAAGAATAAAGGGTACCTTTCCTATCCGAGAGACCAATGGGGACACTAAAATGAAAAACATATGTCCTTCAGTCTTACCCCACTTCCATGGATTGACTACCAAAGATCTTGGTACCTTCTTGTTTGAATTTTTTGTTCTCTGTCGAACCTATGACTATGTAGAAGATGAGTAGAAGTTGAAGCTGTTTCCTTCTACTCTCAAGGATGTAGCATTGCACTGGTTCATGGGGTTACTAGAAATAGCATCACAACTTGGGCTCAGGTGCAGCAAGCCTTTAACAACAAATACCGGGACTACTGTAGATAAAAGGATACCAAGGAAGAAATCTTCTAAATGACCATGGGAAGTGATGAATCCTTAGAAGACTATGAAGAGAGGTTTTAGCTCAGTTATAAAAGGGCCAAGTGCACACTTGACCCTGAATCTCTAAAGTTGGTCCTGCTCAGAGGAGTCCCTGAACACCTTCTAGATACCCTCCATTTGCTGGCTGGGGGAGACATCTACCAACTACCTTATGAGGACATAAAGACTATGTTTAGAAACCATTCTAGGGAAGCCAGAAAGAGAGGTAGGGGAAGTAAAACTTTAGCCAGTACATCCTCATTCAGTTCATCTCTTAGAAGTGAATTTGAGAATCGGTTGGAAGATTTCAAGAGCAAGATGAGGTAGACTCTTGCCATGGAAATGGATACCTTGCATATCAAAAGGAAACAAGATGAAGCTAAGAGGGCTTTGGCCATCTTTTGTCCTAGGTGCACTAGAAGATATCCTAGGAACAAATGTCCATTGAACTCTATAGAAGTGTGTTCAATATATGAAGAAGACCATTATATGAATCAGTTCTCTTCCTTATCCAGACTTAAAGCTGCATATCAGGGGGGCGAAGGAGCCAATGAACCACTCTATTTCATGAACCAAAGGAGGCCACATGGGCTCAGACTTTACCAACAGGGAATTCAAGGGACATCCCAGACATCCTACAACCCCAATCAAGCCACTTCCATGCCTTCCTAGGGTCCCCCTACTCATCCTTCCCAGTCCACACCCCCTCCTTGGTCATATCCATCTCAATACCATGCTCAACCAATTTCTCATTCATTTCACTCTTATGCTCAGCCACAACCTCAGTAGAATGCACCTCATCAGTGGTGGAGGCCCCAGTACAACTCTCCTCCTGTTATTTTTCCTCCACCACCTGCTCAAGCACAACCATTGCCTCCTTCTCCACCAAGGCAACCTCAAATACCTACTCAACCAAACCTGAACCCGAATAACAGACAGGCCCAACAGGTATATAGTGGAGAAACATCATGCCCAACCTATGCTGTGGAGATTTAGGAGATTAACTTATGATCTGGGAAGGTTCTCCAAGATAACCAACCTCCCCCTGAGGAGGATGAGGAAGAAAAACAGGAAAGTGAACCAAAGGCCATTCCACCCTTTCCTGAGAGATTAACTAGAACCACACAACTGACCCCAGAAGAAACTGAACTTCTGGGAGAATTAAAGTAGTTATGTGTAAAGATACCACTTCTCCAAGCCATAAAGGATGTGCCTATATACAACAAGATGATTAAGGAGAAGTACTTCAGGCACCCAGGTAGGTGCAGGAGAGATGCTCCAACTATCAATGTCATAGGACAATTGTCCGACCTAATGTTGGGGCAGGTGATCTGTCTGAAATATCTACACCCTGGAAGTCCTGTAGTCAAATTCCACATCAATGGCACCATAATCCCCCATACCCTAATTGATCTAGGGGATGCCATTAATGTGATGACTAGGGACACTATGCTCAAGCTCAACCTTTGGGGCTCCTTGAGAAAGACGACAACCGTACTACAGTTAGTAGATTGCTCCACTATGACCCCTAAAAGGATTATGGAAGATGTAATGGTCTCCATTGATTCTTGGGAGTACCCTGCTGATTTCCTGGGTCTCCAACCAAAGGCAAAGCTCACTGGGTATCCTCTCATCCTAGGAAGACCTTGGTTGGCTACAGTAGATGCCTACATTAGTTGTAAAGTTGGGAACATGACAATCAAGAATGGGCATATGTCCAAGCAGCTAGTCTTATATCTTCCTGCCCAACATTTGTTAGAACATGATTTACCTCTCTAGTTGGAGGAGGAAGATGAGGATGAAGTCTATTCCCGCACCACTGTGTGCAGTAGAAGCTACCATGGGGTGCCCACTAACTGAGGATGATCTTATTGAAGACGTGATTCAGAATCCACCCACCAATTGTTGCCATCAGAAGAGTTGGTGGAAGAAACCCAAGCCAATCCTTTAGTTGATCTCTGTGTGGCTGATCCAACCTCTCTTTGAGTTAAGAATGTGGAATTTGGCCTAGAAAGAACCTTGAAGATCAACTCATCCCTATCCACCTCTCAGGAGAAAGAACTGTGTAGCTTATTTAAAAACCACTTAGATGCTTTTTCTTGGAGCTATAAGGAGATGAAGGGAGTCCACCCTTCAGTCTGTACTCATCACATTTACATAAAGAAGATTGTAAACCAGTCAAGTAGCCTCAAAGGAGGATGAATCCAGCTCTTAAGGACATTGTCAAAGAAGAACTACAAAAGTTACTGGATGCAGTATTCATTTGCCCTATCTCTGATATCGAATGGGTCTCTCCTTCGGTGCTAGTGCCAAAGAAAAATGGGAAGTGGAAAGTCTGTGTCAATTATCGGGAACTAAACAAGGCCACCAATAAGGACCATTTCCCTTTACCTTTCATAGACCAAGTGTTATATGGCTTGGCAGGGAAGAAGTTCTTCTCCTTCCTAGATGGTTTTAGCGGGTACAACCAGATCCAAATTAGCCAATAAGACCAAGATAAGTCCACTTTCACTTGTCCTTGGGGTACTTTTGCATACCGGGTCCTTCCTTTTGGGTTGTGCAATGCTCCCGCCACTTTCCAAAGAGGAGTATTGAGTATATTTGTTGAACTGGTTCATGATTAAGTGGAAATATATATGGATGACTTTACCCCTTATGGTTCTAACTTCTAGGAAGCTTTGACTAACCTAGGAAAAGTTTTAGACAAGTGCATTAAAATGAACCTGTCCCTCAGTCCTGAAAAATGTGAATTTCTGATGACTGAAGGGAACATGCTAGGTCATACAATTTCTCAGCAAAGATTACATGTAAGAGATGTCTCACCTCTTCAAAAGGTAAGAGATGTTCAGAGTTTCTTGGGCTTAGCAGGGTATTATAGAAGATTCATTAAGGGCTTCAGTAAGCTAGCCTCTCCAGTGTTTGGTATTTTTAGGAAAGATGCTGAGTTCATATGGAATGACAACTGTCAAGAGGCTTTGGATACCTTGAAAAGTAAACTAGTGACTGCCCCAATTTTGAGAGGTCCGAACTGGGCCCTACCTTTCCACATTCATATAGATGCCTCAAATAAAGTGATAGGAGCAACCTTAGGGAAAATTTATGAGAAGCTACCTTATGCCATATATTTTGTAAGTAAAAGCTTGTCCAAGGCAGAATTAAACGACACTGTAACCGAAAAGGAGCTCCTAGTTGTAGTCCATTCCCTAAAACATTTCAGACACTACATCACCGGATATCAAACATTCATACACATTGATCATGCTACAATTAGGTATTTAATGAACAAACTAGATGTAAATGCTCGTATTATTAGATGGCTATTTTATTGTAGCAATTTGATTTAACCATTGTTAATAAGCTGGGTAAGGAAAATGTTGTTGCTGATTTTCTGTCTAGACTAGATTTGCCTATAGGTGAAGAAGGAATGGTGGATGATCGAATGCTAGATGAACGCCTATTTGCTATCTCAGTACTCTCTCCATGGTTTGCTGATATAGCAAATTACTTGGTTTCAGCACAATTTCTGCCACGCCTGTCCTCAAAAGAGAAGAGAAAGATCATGAGGAAAAGTACCCCATTCACCTAGATTGGGGGCAATCTCTTCAAACATGGCCCAGATCAAATTTTGAGGCGATGTGTCAGGGAGGAGGAAGATTTTGACATTTTCCTAACCTATCATGATGGGCCCTATGGGGGTGATTTTGCAACAAAGAGGACTACCTTCAAAATTCTGTAAGCAGGTTACTATTGGCCCACTCTTCATCAAGATGTTAGGAGATATATCAGCCAATGTGACCGATGTCAAAGGATGGGGAAGCCTAATCCAAGGGATGAGATGCCCCTGCAACCTCAAATGGATTTCGAGCCATTTGAGAAGTGGGCCATGGACTTTGTGGGTCTTGTTAACCCTCCTTCAAAACATAAATCTTACATCATTGTGTGCACTGATTACCTGACAAAATGGGCAGAAACAAAGGTGATCAAGGTAGAAACAAAAGAAAAAGTAGCTGAGTTTTTGAGAGAGAATATGTTCTACAAGTTTGGTTATCCAAGATAATTAGTCACAGATTAAGGGAGTTAGTTTACCTGCAATCTGATTGAATACCTACTCACACATCAAAAAATTAAGAACATAACTTCCACCTCTTATCATCCACAAGAAAATGGATAGGTGGAAGTCACTAACAGAGCTTTGGAAGGAATTTTGACCAAGGTAGTGAGCAACAACAGAAAATATTAGGCAGATCGATTAGTTGAGGCCACTTGGGCCTATAACACCACCTGGAAAACCACCACAGGGTTCATACCCTATGAGCTAGTCTATGGGAAGAAGGCTTTGCTGTCAATAGAATTTGAATATAACACACTAAGGATGGCAGCTCAGCTGGACCTAGATCTCAGCCATGCACAAAAGGAAAGGTTACTTCAGCTAAATGGATTGGATGAACAGATATTGTAAACCCTTCTCCACTAAGAGGTAGTCCAACTTCAAAGGAAAATATGGCATGACAGACATCTCAAAGAAAAGAAATCCAGGAAGGAGATTGGGCACTGCTATATGATTCAAGATATACAGATTTCAAGAGTAAACTGAGGACAAGATGGTTGGGACCATACAGAGTAGAAAAGTGCAATGATAATGGTTCAGTTCTGATCTGGACCATTGATGAAGAAGCCATCTCCATGCTCATCAATGGGCATAGGTTGAAGATCTATAGGAAGCCTCTCTCCAAGCAAGAATTTGTTGAAAATCTAAGTAAAATAGTGTTGGTAGTGGAGCAGGTATTTGCTTCCACTCCACCCACACCCTAAACACAAAAATAAAAAAAAAACAGGAAACGAAAGCAATAAAAGATCCCCGGGTGAAAACCTCCTAGAGGTGCCTAGGGCAAGTAGTGAGGGTGAAAACCTCCTGTAGGCACCCCAACTGTCTCATTAAAAAGAAATAGAGAAAAAAACAAAAAAAACTAACTTCTTTTGAATGCCTTACAGATTGCAGGAAGGTCACAGAAGAAAAAAGGACATGGCTAGGCTAAATACAACCTTGATATATCATTTATCTATTGCCATTGTCTTTTCCCAGGCCCTAGTCTCACTTGTTCTGGAAATTATGCGTCTTACAGGAGGCTCTATGAATTCTACATGAGGCTCCTGTAGAAACCACAGAGAGCTCGAAATCAAGTTCAGAAAAGAATCAGAGGGCTAGAAATTTGTCCAGAAGACCTGTGGACCTCCCTACCACCATTCATCCACCCAACTCTCCATTCCATACCTGCACCACTGCATTTACACTCACTTCTTTCTTCTTTGCACAGAAAACACATAAATTCTGTTTGTTTTGGTTTTTTTTTAAATGATGAAAAATAAAACAACAACCTCCTTAACTTATTTCTTACCTAGTGAATACCAGTTATTTTTCCTTTTCCTTCAGAACCTTCCTCACCTATCTCTTCAGTCCCTACTCAAATCTCAGCCAAAACTTTTAGAGGGAGAAGTAGTTATAGGAAATCCTACAGGATTCCTGTAACAGCTGATCCCTTTAAAAAAACAAGCTCCAGAGGCAGGGTCAGTGTTGCCACAGGTGTATACAACGCGCAAGGAGTCATTCCTAATTAGAATATCACCAACATGAGGTAGCTAAGTCACCAGTTCAGAAGCCACGAGTGCCAACAACAATAACAATACATGAACATAGTGCCAAACTCTAAGCATGCAAAGCACAATAGCGACTAACAGGTAAGTTACTAAACTCGTTCCTCTGTTGCATGAATATGATTTAGAAATTGCATGAACCATTGAGATGGTCATGATTAAATGAAATCAATGGTCAGCTAACTGGCCACCCTCGTCCAGTTCAAACAAGCCTCATCCAATTCAAATAGCTTTTAGTGGGTGTAATCGACACATGTGTTTAATTAACTCGGGAAGAAAAACTCAAAACAGGTAGTGGTGGCGGTGTATAACGGGAATGATGGAAGTGATTGTGGGTAGGTAGCATGAAGTATCGTAATGGCACTGGAGTAGGGACCAACAATCTAGATGAAGATAACGTACCCTTCCTGCCACCTCACCTTGTCACTGTAGAACATGCCATAAGCTTAAGTACACTGCAGTCGACGCCTTCGTCAACTTTGTTTCAATTGCATCGTCATGCTCTCGACTGCAACAACTTACCTACCACCTTCAAAACCTCGAAACAGTCACTTTCTATCAGTTTCGAAACCCTTCCATTTATTGGGCCCTACAAGAACATTATTGCACTCTACAGGGGTGGAAACATAGTCTACAGGAGCCTTTCTACAGGAAGGTCAGTGAGCAGCTCTACAGAGGGAAAATTCGGGTATTTATGCCAAATTCGTGCTCGAAAAGGTAGGCTTAGAAAACCCACTCTGCATGTTATATATCTGCAAAAGGTGGTGGGATTTGAGGCGAAGTATTGATTTGAAAAGAAAAAGGTGAGAACAGAAGTCTGCTTGTGTCTTTTGAAATATATAGAGTCTCTCCATTTTACTCTCTGCACTGAAAGTCTATCTCTTTCTCCTCTGTGGTATTCTCCTGCATGAATAAGTGCTACAACCATAGGAAATTAAGCTTGTAAAATAGTGAATTTGCATTGGTTGGTCTGCTTACTTTGTGAAAAGAAAAAAAAATTTGTTTGGTATACTCTCTGTTTTTTTTTAAAAGATATTATTTCCCTCAAATAGACCGAGAAGTAAATTAATTTTGAGAATAGGGTTTGAAGGGAAGGAAAATTTCAAATTGCTTTTGTTAAAAAAGAAGAACACAAAAAATTCCCTCTCTGGTTCCAGAAAGAAAAAAACTTGAGTTGTTCCTCTGTTTTCGGGTTTGAAAATTTGTTGCCTTCCTCCTCACCTGGGAATTCTAGCAGTCACTGAACATCATGGTAGGGGGTTTTATGGGAAAGGAGCCTTTGAATTTGACCAAATTTCATGAACACCCAAAAGTGGTAGCCCTCTTTACCAAGGAAAATTGGATGCCTTTCTTTGAGAAATTTCATGTGTATGATGAAGAAGTTACTGAGGAATTTTCATTGTCTTTAAAACCCCACTCAAAAACCCACACTATAGTCAGTTTCAGGGGTCTAACCATAGAACTTACACCATAGTTCATCAGCAGAATTACAAGTCTTCCACTTGGGCTCCCCTGGAGCAAGGAAGAAAAACCACTAGGACAAGTTGCTAAAAATACCTTTTCCTAACCTGATGAATATCGACCATACTTCATCAGCAGAATTACAAGTCTTCCACTTGGGCTCCCCTGGAGCAAAGAAGAAAAACCACTAGGACAAGTTGCTAAAAAGACCTTTTCCTAGCCTGATGAATATCCTATGGAGGATAAGAATGGGATCAGAAGGACAAGTATACCTTATCCATGGGGTAAGGTCAGCTATCAGATCATGAAATATAACTCATGTGAAGGAAGATACAGTATAGTCTATGGTTATCATTTCAGACTATTACATGAACTAAGATATGGCATGGACCTACCTGCATCTAGAAAACTCAGTCCCACATATTTTCTCCTCCAATCCTTGATAGAGCGTAGCACCAAATTGAATGAAAGGGTTCTAGACTAGTTGGCTCACCATGGGCTCATGAAATTGCTGGTGGAGGATGCCATCCACACACACACAATCCCTATAGCCCAGGAGATTTTCAAGAACATGACTAAAGAAGATGACATAAAAACTCTCACTGATGACCTTAGTCCATCTGGCAGTGAAGAGGAGGAACAGAAAGAGGAACCTGAGAAGGAAATCTATGAAGAAGCACAAAATATTTAATTGGAAGAAGAAAAAGAAGAAAATCAGAGAGGAGAATAGAAACATGACACCACTATAGTTGAAGCTAAAGCGGAGAAGAAAACAACATCAAAAGTAGAAAAAGGGAAAACCACAGTAGAAAAAAGGAAGAGGACAAGAACTGAAAAGAAGAAGCCCAAGACAACTCAGAAAAAGGCTGCCATGGGAAAGGCAGAAACTTAGCAAGTAGAGGAGAAAAAAACACTAGAGATAGTAGAAACAAAATCAGAGACAACAGACACAGTGAAAATAGCAGATCAAGAAGAAGAAAAGCACTAAGAAGAAGTGTCTCATGAGACACTAGCAAGAGAAGCAACAACTGTTCTTGCTGCACTTAGTACTCCAGCTAAGAAAAAAGGGAAAAGAAAAAGACAACCATCTATGTACTTCAAATCTTGAAAGAGCACCAGAATCAAGTTGGGGAAGCCTCAACCACCTTCAAAGGAACCCATCGTCATTGAGGATGTACCTACTATAACAAAGGAGGAATGTCCCTACAAAATATCCATCACTTACGAGAGAGGAAGCCATAAGACCTCTACCTAGAAAGAAAGGATCAAATTAATGGAATCTAAAGCAGTCCTACAAGAGGCACACACCTCTCTACAGAAGACATTGGCAAAGCTCAAAGAAACTAAAAAACTTGAAAAGAAGGCAGAAGAATAGACCCAAGAGGAAGATAAGGCAAAACAGATACTAGAGCCTGGATCTCAACCTAACTTAGGCTCCTACTACAACCTTCTGGAAGGTGGGAAGATCATCGCACAAAATTTTGCATTGCCTCTTTTATTTGAGCTGGAAAAGAAAAGAGTTAGGACCCATACATGGATTCAAATTGCAAAATCAAAAGGGGTAGAAGACATTAGGCACATGGAAAACAAATTGGAAGATATGGGAAAAGAATTGAGCATGGTCAGGCATATAGAAAGCATCATAAGAGCTCAATTGGAGGAAGGAAACGAAAGGTTGAAAAAGTAGCTACAAGGAAGGGAACCTCAAGGAGGAAATGAGTTGTCAATCTTAAAAGGACAACAATAGAAAGAGGAACCCCAGGCAGACAGTGAGGCAGCAAATAGACAACAACGAGAAGAGGAACCCCAAACAGACAGTGAGACATTGATGAAACAACAACAGGAAAAAGAATCCCAGGTAGAAAATGAAGTATTGATTTTGAAACGAAAGCTACAAGAAAAGGAAGCCCAGTTAGCCTGCATGGCTAGCTGGGCAATAGAGGCATTACAATGTAGGCAACTAGCCAAATAATATGCACTATACCTCAAAGATTAGTGGCTCCAATTTCAGATTAAGGCATTGGCCCAGAGGGGCACAATACCTTTTCAGGATTATGGCCAATTTATGCATTTATGTGATCACAGTTCAGCTGAGGATAAAGCGAAGCTAGCAGAATTTTACTTGCACAACATGGTGCTTACTGACATGAACTTATGGGATTCAAATGCTGCATTGGGAGACTTGCAGCTAATGGCTATGGCATCTTGGATGAGCCACGAAGAGAAAAGGGCAGTAGAAATCCAGAAAATGACGGCAAAAGAGCTAAGTGAACCCCTGCTGATTAGAGCAGAACCAGCAGAACCCTTGGCTCTCATCTATGCCCACCAACACCTTGTAGCTAATCCTCAAGTTTTCCCTGACTATGTTGACAAGCAAGCTCATGCTATTACTCATTTCAAGGATATGGAGAGATTTTTTGGCGATGACTACATTCATGCCTACATGAGAAGGTTGAATACATTGCCACATAGCCTAAGGATCAGGGAGTATCACTCCCCAGACAGGATGAGGGAAGCCATGAGGAGGTTTCCCTATATAAGCACTCAATGCAAAGCTTGAAGGTAAATTGGATTGGCCTTAAATTCAATCCTCCACTACTGCTAGGACTGATGGAAGGAGTAAAGGAGGAGGAAGAATAGAAACAATGGGAATAAGTGGATAGGAAAGTAGGTTTCCATGATAAAGAGGAAGACATCACATTAGAGGCTTGGGATGTTAGGGAATCTGTCAGAGCCATCAAAGATGAAGAGTTAGATTAGTTGCTCAGAGGATGAGCAACCCATTCAGCAGGGGGTGATGATGAGCCCCAGAAATGGGTAATTATATGGGCTCATTTTGCCTCTTATTTCAACATAATCCACCATTCTCATTAGTTTATTGCATGTTTTTTAATATATTTATGCTAATAGAGTGAACTGGGTTAGTCATTTTGCCATGTAGTCTAACATGTGCCTTATGCAGATTTTTTGGTCAATTTTGGACAAAATCAAGGGATTTATGAGAAAATGGTAGTCAAAACTCGAGGAAAACAAGGAAGAGGACTTGTAAGGGGGGGGGGGTGTGGTGTATCCTTCATTTATTCCTTGAATCCTCCATTAGCAACTCGGAGCACAAAGGTCCACATTGATGATTCCAAGGGGTAACTGAGCAAGTAAAGAAGGATTGTTGTTTATCTCCAATTCTAGGAAGCCAAGTTCATTGATTTTAGGAGGACTATTGGAGGACCCCATTTGTATAAATAAGGAAGCTTAGAGCCTCAGTAGTTGAGCTAGTTATTAGTAGATTTTCTCACTTTGGTGTAGCATTGTGTTCAGCTCATTTTCAAGTTCCTTTTTTAGAACAGTTTATGTAGTGTAACTGCTATTTTTGATAATGAAGATGAAACTGTTTTTGAGCCAGCACTGATCTATTTCACAGGGTTGAAGCCTTTGGTTTAGGGCCCAACCCAAGCTGACCAACACCTCCTATTGTGTACTTATATGTTTTTGCTTCAATTCATAAGTTAATTTCTGTTGCATAGATTCATTTTACTTTGTTAGATTAGGTTGATTTTGATGGTTAGTATAATTACTTTGGTTTCAGTTGCTCAAGTAGGTTATTACAGTGATAGAATAAGAATAAAAAAGGTTAACAACAGGCCCTGATCTCCTTTCTCCCTTCCTGGAACTATGATTTGAGGTTAAGGCACTAACATTGCCACCAAAAGCACAATGTTTGCTCTTCCGTGCAACTGCTAGTGTGATAACTTGATTTGGGAAGATTGATATTGGTTCATATTCATTTGGTTAGATCATTTCCTATTCTTTACCATAGATCTCTCTGCATGCTTTTCTGTTCATAGGTTACTGTTCAACATTTTCTGTTTGTAGGTCAAAAATTAGGTCAAGCTAGAAAAAGTTATGTTTTCATGGTATAGTTAGTTCTTTCTTTAGTCATTTTCGATAAGTAAATGTGTAGATCTCTTACGGGACATCTCAGCTCACCATCCACCCATATAATAGCTAGCACTAGCTCACTTCTCATAGCTTTCTGAAGTCATTCACATGCCAATCTGCCCTAATTTCTGCGTTTTTTTCTCCATAAGCTTCTTTCTTGCTATTCGAACAAATCCAACCATCACGTTCATCCCTGATCTTCCTTGACAAGTTCTAGACACCTCAACACCTTCATCTAGCATTCAACTCCCATTTTCCATCATTTTTTCCACCTTCAAAACTCCAAAAATAGCTCTCGGCCTCCTCCTGTAGATCCTCCTATAGATGCCCTGTAGCCTCCTATAAAATTTCCTGTGAGTATTTTTCAAAGTCCGATCACTATGAAAGTCTTTAGAAGGGTACTACGGGCTTCTTAGGACCTCTCCATACCTTCTTCATCCTCTGCAAAAATCAACTCCACCTTCCTTCACCACCAAACCTCTGCACAATCACAACCAGATAAATCACAAGCATAATAATTTTACATAAAAACACTCAAAAACACAAAAAGATGTTTTATTCTAGTTTCTTTTTAGAAGTAGCTTGAATAAATGCAATTTACCTCTTCAGTAGTCAACAACACTCATTTCATCAATTTCCATCTCTTTTCTTGCAAAAGTAGGGTCAATAAGTAAACTAGGGTTTACTAGGGTTTGCTAGGGTTTGCGTTACATTTCAGTTTTCCTTCTCTTTCTACAAATAGAATAGCCTCTGTGGCATTAGCTTTATTTCATCACAGTTAAAAACTTCTTATGAGAACACATAGAAGTTGGCTTGAGCTCATTAGTGATCTTGTGCCAGCTGACCAAGTGACAGCCTGCAGTAAGAGCTAGTACTTGTGCATATAGCATCGTCACTTCCAAGTTTGTTACGAACTATCGGGTTGATAAAAGTAAAGAAGGAAGCCATAGTGGTTTTAGCATTCTTGCTGCAATATTGGAGCTCACCATGTATAGACAAGAAGAACTATTATAGGGACCTCAATCTATCTAGCATTACTATCCTCCACCGAACCTCAAAATGTAAAAGAAGCATGCAAAGATGAATGTTGGGTCAAGGCCATGGATGAATAACTTGAGCAAATTGAAAAAAATGATACTTGGGAATTGGTTCCTAGACCTCACGATAAAAATATTATAGGAACTAAATGGATATTCAAAAACAAGTTGAATGAAAATGGAGAAGTTATTAGAAACAAGGCCAGACTTGTTTGTAAAGGGTATGCTCAACAAGAAGGTATAGATTTTGAAGAAACTTTTGCACCTGATGCCAAACTTGAAGCCATAAGGATGTTTCTTGCTCTTTCTAGGTTTCAGAAATTCAAAGTATACCAAATGGAATTAAAACCAGCCTTCCTTAATGGAGATTTATAAGAAGTTTATATTGAACAATCAGAAGGATTCATTCTTGGAAATGATGCAAAACTTGTATGCAGACTAAACAAGGCCCTCTATGGTCTGAAACGGACTCCAAGGGCCTGTTATTATTGCCTTGATAAATATCTACACCAACAAGGTTTTACAAAAGGTTCAACAGACAACAATCTATATACAAATATTGAAATTAATAAATTTCTAATTGCTATTGTTTATGTTGATGATATCATCTTTGGTAGCAATGAAGAATCCATGAGTCAAAATTTTGCTTCAGTAATGCAGCAAGAATTTTAAATGTCCTTGCTTGGTGAACTTACCTATTTTCTCGGTCTACAAGTTCAACAAAATAAAGATGGTATTTTTCTTTCACAAACCAAATATCTCAAATAGACCTTGAAAGGTACGTAATGGATGCAGTCTCAGCTCAAATGATTAATAAGCAGTAGAACATCAACCAACTTACAGATCCATGATTTGCAGTCTGCTTTATCTAACATGTACCTGACCTAACATCATGCATGCAGTAGGAATAGTTGGAAGATTCCAAAAAAATCCAAAGGAATCACACCTTCAAGCAGTCAAAATAATTTTCAAATATCTTCAAGGAACTCAAGGTTTTGGTTTATGGTATCCTAGAGATGTAGATCTTACTCTTCATGCATATACAGATGCAGATTAGGTAGGAAGTGTTTTTGACAAAAGAAGCACTAGTGGTGGTGCATTCTATATGGGTTCTAGGTTAGTGTCTTGGTTCAGCAAGAAACAAAGTTCAATTGCTTTATCCGTAGCTGAAGCAAAATATGTGGCTATTGCATATTGCTTTACATAACTCCTTTGGATTATGAAAACCTTGCAAGACATTCAGATCACATATACTCCACCCATCTCCATTCTATGTGATAATACAAGTGCCATTAGTATTTCAAAGAATCTAGTCATGCACTCCAAGACCAATCACATACCCATCAAATACCATTTTCTACGTGAACAAGTGCTTGAACAAATGGTCATATTAGAGTATGTTCCCTCCAAAGAACATGTCAGTGATATATTCACTAAACCATTTCCCAGAGAAACATTTGAATATCTATGACAAAATTTGGAAGTAGTTGCTGCATCATCCTGCTGTTAAATCTAATTTTTCAGAGAAAGGTTGTTATACACACGTTTCATGAAGTATAGTTGCATAAACACATGGGTTTCTGTGGGTCAAGAAGAGTATATGTTTTTTAGAAAAGAAAAATAGTGGGGTAGGCTCTGATATGGGTTTTATGTCTGATGTTGATGATTACAATCTATTGATATGCTTTGTTCATTAATTTTTCTCTAATTGACAAAGATGCCTTGATCATTCACTTCTTAACAATGCACAGGTAGCACAGGTTCAGGGGGAGCATTAGCCTTCACTTGAATTCTACATTGTTGGCATTATGGTTGTTGAGTCCAGCTATGGCTTCAAATATTTATACTTTTTGTTGCTTAAAGTCATGTAAAATTATAAGGTGTGATATGTCTTCCCATACATTTTAATGAGTCCTATTGGACAAATGATGTAAGTTGTATCCCCATTTTGCATGGGATGGATGATGTAATTATATTTCTGTCGTATATAAACAATTGGTATAGCCCCACTTGGTTGGGTGGATGAGTCAAATTTGGTATACCCCCACTTGGTTGGAAGATGGATGTATGTATGCGTCATTGGTGATAGGAAGGGCATACTCACATAGTTGAGCTATAGAGTTATGTTATTCTTTTGGGGAATATTTTAGTAGACTCTACTTGTGTTCAAGGGGAGCATGAAAAACATAGGGGAGAGAATATCTTGGTCCACCCTTTGCTCTTGATGTCAAAGGGGGAGAGTTTCTTGGTGTTGTTATTACCATCAAGTCCAAAGGGGGAGATTATTGCCATTATGATATAGGTATTGTCCTTGATAGAAACTCACTCAGATGAAAGTTCACAGTGCAGAAGGTCAACAACAAAGGATTACAGATCAGACTCCAAAGAATGAAGAAAGAGAGGTATACACTAGTTCACTTTGTCCAAGGCGCATATACATGCGGTTTAACAGAACAAAAGTAGCGTAAAACGTATACATGCACTTTCACGAGAGAAAAAGCGCATATAGGTTGGAAAACCAAGTTTTCGTCCAAGGTATTCTTTGTCCAAGATAATTGGTCTGAGGCATTTCGTCCAAGGTATTAACCCTAGGTATTGGGTCCAAAGTATTCGTCCTAAGTGGTTTTGGTCCAAGGTATTGAGAAAGGTATAAGAGTATATAAGGAGGGAAAGATCATTAGGCCAAGGTGGGAAAACAATGAGATTCTAAAGAATACTTCTATCTAAAGTATATATTATGTTGCAGGTTATGTTTGGGATTGGATCTGAAATTTTCATCTGCACCTTCAGTTCAACATTAGATCAAGAATCATGAAAATTGAAATGACTTATTCTTGAATGATCTAATAATGGTTGAGACCAGTCTGATGTTTTGCGCCAGTTCTACTTGTTATCTATCATGATCTGGGTTTGTCTAAAGTCTTAAATTGGAACAAAGTTTTGAGTCAAAATTTGCATATCTGTACGCAGCTTCGTCTCAACCAAAGTGCATGTACATGCAGGTTCGACTCTTTCAAGTAGCGTATACAAAAAGAAAAGCTTATGTTAAGATCTCACTGATCTATCTGATTAAATTCTGTTGTTTTACTGTTGTCTGTCAATGAAGTCCTCTTAGATCTGAACTTAGGAACTGCTGTATAAGGAAATTGAGTTGGATTGATTGATTGATTTAGAAGGAAGGGTGATCCTTGTTGCTATCTATTTTGAACTCTGTTATATGATAGCAAATCTTCAGAATGTCACTGATTGGTACAGTCTGTGGTTCAGAAGTTTATGATTTAGTAACTTTAGAGATATACATAGGTTGGGTTAAAGGAAGTAGTGTATACACATAAGTTGGGTTCAACCAAGTAGCGTATACACTATAATGAATGATTTTTGAGGTTACAGCTGGTTCTGGATGTGGATGTAGGGTTTTGGGTTAAGCACAATGTTCTGGTGTCAGCGATATGAATGTTTAGACTAACTGAATATTGGTTAATGCAGTTTAAATTGAAAAGGCTTTGATGGGTCCAGTGTGAAAATTTGTTGAAACGTGGCCTTCAGCTTGTGGCATTGTGATCCAAGAGTATCCAGTCTGTAAATTCATGAAACATGGTCCTTGGTGGAAGAATGGAGTTTTCTGTAGGATGGTACCTACGTACTAGTAAACATATTGGCTAGTACAAGAGCTAGGGGGTTGTAGCTCCCTTCCAGTAGAATCTAGAAAACGAGAGAAGGTTGTAACCTTCTGCAGCTAGAACCCTGTGTACTAGTATGAGTCTGCAACAATGCAAAATTGTAAACAGATTTTCTTATTATTAAAAGAAGACAGAGACGACACAAGAAGGTGGTTTTTAACCACATTGGGTTTCCACCTTAAATCTTGGTGTTCATGTGTGTTGCTTATGTGTGATTCTTTATTCTGCTTTTATTGCATTGTCTAATAAATCTATGATATACTAGTTTAAGCTCAACACATGATAAACTGTCTAAATCACAAGTTCTTTGCATATACGCTGGTTTCTTTAAGCACAGTCATGTGTACATGCTAGTTCGCTTCACTGAAGTAGCGTATATAAATATGTTTGGGAAATAAAATTGTTTATTTGATAATACTAATTCACCCCATCTCAGTATTATTTCCAACACTTCCTTTGTATTGTCCATCTTTACTATGTAACTCTTTCTTGATTCTCTTCTATAAAAGAAAATAAATGTTTGAAACAACTATTTTAAAACAATAAGCATAATTATTTTTAAAAACTCAACATGATATATCAAATAATTATTATCCATAATATATTACTAGCTTAACATATCTACTTTATCATAAATATAAAATCTGTATGGTGTTTGTTGGAAATATCTCCACCAATCAATTATAAAATTATTCTAAAAAAAGTAAAATAGCTACTTCAAAACAATAAACACTACATATTTGATAGTTTATTATTCATAATATATTATTCACACACCAACATAACATATTTATTGATCATAAATACAAACTCTTTATACTGTTAACCAATATAAATCAGAAAACTCTCAACCAATAAACAATAAAACCATAAAAAGTGTTAGACATTACATATTTGATAATTTACTGTTCACAATATATAGTTAAGACACCAATGTAACATATTTACTCATCATAGATACACAATATTTATACCAATATAAATCAGAAAAATAGCCATGAATAAATCATAAAACCACAAAAAGGAGTTAACGTTTAGATAACTATTCACTCAATGTAAATAAATGATTTAGTAATTTCAAAACTCATTCAAGCTAGTAAAAACAATATATGTTAGACATGCTAACAAGGTTAGAATATTGAGTTTAGAAGAGATAAATGACCCTGAATTTGGGGTAAAGCAAGTGGGTTCCTACATCAGTTATGGTTTGAAGTCTCTAAGATTGACTCTACATGTCTTTGTGTGTATGTTTTTCTTTTGTTCTTCTTTTATGGTCCACTGCATTACTCATGTCATTGTTCTTTCTACATAATTGCTAATGAACATATGATGTCATGGGGTGAATGTAATATGGAATATGAATAAATTGGTAAATGCAATTATCTAAAGCAAAGAACAATACCGCCCTAATAAACAATTAACATGGTATCAAATTTGGGCTAAAGAAAAGCCATTTAGATGACCTCCTTGAAGATGTTAGTGTCAGTCTTTGCAGCCTTCCTCCAGTGATCAAACATGCTCTTACAAAGTGATTTTAAGGTGTCAAGGT